>NW_004454253.1:1035114-1089276 GCF_000283155.1 Ceratotherium simum simum | reverse complement strand
TAGGGACAGAGATTGGATTGGTGGTTACCAGAGGGGAAGTGGGGAGGGAGGAGGGTGAAAGGGATAATTGGGTACATGTGTGTGGTGATGGGCTGTAATCAGTATTTTGGTGGTGAACATGATGTAATCTATGCAGAAATAGAAGTACAATTATGTACACCTGAAATTTTTACAATGTTATAAACCAATGTTACTGCAATAAACAAAAAATTAAAAAAAAAAAAATAATAGAAGTAATTTGCCATGAAGAGAACTCTACAGGTCTCAGAGTACGTTTACTTAACTTACTTAAATTAATTTTCTCATTGAGAAAGGCCCCTGGTTCTCGTCCGTGGTTCTCGTCCCTGGTTGCCCATTAGAAGATACAGATGCCTGGACTCACCGCAGACCCACTGTTGGAAAGTGACTTGAGGTCTTTCCCTGTGATGCTATTGCACCTTCCACCAGTCCAAGGTGAGGCCGAGGGAAGAAAGAGGGTGACCACCCGACTTTCCAGAAAGAAGAAACAAAGGACCTGACCGGAAAATTAAGATTTGCATGGGTGTAGAGAAGCACCCAGAACCAAGCAGTCTCCAAGCAGATCTCCTCTAAGAAACACAAGGACTTGGGATCCATTCTGATCACCCCAAATTATCCCTACAAGACAGCATAAACACCTCTAAGGATCCTCACTTTTCCCGAGGCACTGGGGCAGAAAGAGCAAGAGCCCTTGTTAAGGTCCTGGGTTCAACTCCTGACCCTGCCCTTTTCAGCCACGTGACTTAGCTCCTCCAGCCTCAACTTCCTGATCTAGATAAAATGAGATGACAATCACGATAATAATACCAGACATCTATTCATCCAGTGAGTGCTTACTGGGGGCCTGCTATGTTCTCTTCCAGGCCTGGGGAACAGCAGCGGACAATACAGACAGAATCCTGCCCTCATGGAGCTTGTACTCTACTGGGGAAGACAGACTCTAGAGAAGATAAGTGAAAAGTGAAAATAAGGCAGGGAAGCGGGACAGGAAGTTGGGCAGGATGGAGGTGAAATTAGAGACCAGGCGGCCTGGAAGCTGTCATTGAGAAAGGGAGGGAAGAAACCACACTATACCTGGGAGAAGAGAATTTCAGGCAGAGGGAGCAGCAACAGCTATAAACTCCGAGAGGGAATGAACTATTATTATTCCCTCGTGTAACAAATATTCACTGAGTGCCTGTTACATGCCAGGCCCTCCCACTGGCGTTGTGTGTTCATAAATGAATCCAAAAGAGGCCTTTTTTGTCACCAGTAATTGTAACATATCTTGACAATTGTCACATTAGTGATAAGCTCAAGGTGTTCTGGGAGGTCAGTGGAGGACCGCAGTATAGGAGTTATTGTGGTGAAAAGGAGACAAACTGTGTGTGACCATGCTGCTGCAGAATTGCTTATTATTATTTTGTTGCAAGTTGGCTAATTATAGGGAGTCTTACTATTTCTGAGGTGGCTGTTGCAGGAAGGGCTCTCTAGATATTACAGAGAATGTGAAACAGCCATTTTTTTCTCATTTTCTAAGAAGAATGCTCCATGCAAATCACAAGAGCTGTACTCAACTCATGACCCCACACCCTTGGAACAGAGCCCTGGAAATTTCTGGAAGAAATGAGGAAGGAATGTGAACACACTTTCCAGGGGAATGGATTCCCTAGAGGGGTGTCCTGGCCTCTCTCACTCTCTGTCTGCTGCCCCCTCCCACCCACAGATTGCTACAAGTCCTGCCAGACCTGCTGGTCATCTCAGACCTGCACGACCAGTCAGGAAGACTTGAGGGTGAAGCACCAGGGTGACTGTTTACTGACCAGGAATGTGCCCCTCCGAGTACCGGGATGAGGGGGCTGTGGGATGCAAGCCCTGTCACACTAAGTGCTTACACTGTACAAGGCCCTGAGAGGATCAGTATCACCCCTGCCTGAGGGACAGCCTTCTTCTCAGTGAGTTTCTTGTCCTCTGAGGAGGGCTTTGTCTTTCCCTCCATCTGAGAAACGACCTTGCACCATGCTTGGTGCCCAGTAGATATTGGTATCTTTCTTTTAAATTGTTTACTCCGTGTTAGTAAAACTTTCAAACCTACAGAAAAGACACAAGAGTGAGAACAGTACATAGAAAACACACTCGTGCCCTTTACCCTCTTCCTCACTGTTCATCGCTGATCCCCTCTGCTTTACCATGTGCTTGCTCTTGGTCTCCCGCTCTCAATGTATACATAATCTGCAATACATGTTTTTATGAAAAATTTTCAGATATGTTACATACATCATGGCCCCTTTCCAAGAAATACTTTAGTATGTATTTCCTAAGAACAGGGATGCTTTCTTACATAACCACAACACAGGTGTCAACTCTAGTGAATTTAACATTGCTACAATACTTCGATATCACATCTGTATTATAATTTTGTCAATTCCTCTTTAGGACAGAATCTAGTCTAGAGTCAGGTATCGCATTTAGTTGCCATGTCTCTTTAGCCTCCTTTAAACTGAAACATTTCCATGGACTTTCTTGGTCTTTTATAATATTGACATTTTAGAAGAATACATGTTTGTGTGAGGTTTCCTCACAATTAGACGGAAGTTATGCATTCTCATCCAGGATTCTTCACAGGTGATGTTGTGTCCTTCTGGAGACACACACGATGTTCACTCACCTCCTGTCGATGATGTTAATTTTAGTCATCTCTTCAGGGTGCTCCGCAATTTCTCTACTGCATAGTTATATTTTCCCTTGTGATTAATAAGCAGTGTGTGGAGAGACAATTTATGGACATGCAGGAATTCAGCACCTCATCAAAATTTCCCCTTGATTTAACATCAGTTGATTAATAAATCTTCTTGAACAAAGTATGGTGCAGTCTGAGGTTGGCCGCCTCCAGCAGGACCCATGTGAAGTTTACTCCTAATGTGAGGCAGTCTTTGCCCTCAGGTTTCCAGGGATACCAAGATTAGCCTTAGGACAGGTATAGAAGAAAGAAAATGAAACAAAACTCAACTCAGCTGAAAGAAGAGGCAGCGGAGGGTATAAGAGAAAGAGAAGGAAGGGCGAATATTCTGAAGACCTGGAAAATGTTAGTGTTCATCTCCCCAACCCAGTAGACTAGACCTGAGCAGCAAGACCCTCAAAGTAGAAAGGTGTGGGAGTTTTTCCTCCTCTTGTTGAGGTGTCATCAGCTAGGGCACCATTTCCCTGCTGAGACACAGGGATAGCTGTCCTCCATACCATTCCTGATCACCTCCCAGTAGAAAACACTCAAAGATGCCAATATTCTCTATCCATCCATCTTAGCTCCTCTCACACACATCTCAATGACCTTCCTTCCCAGCAGTTGCTGCTTCATGAGAACATTCTGGATCTCCCATATCATCCCAACCCCCGGGAACTTCTTGTCTAATTACCCCAATCCAGAGTACCACCAGTGATTACCTCAGGTGCCTTCATACAGACAGGAAGACATCTTACCACTACGAGGTCGTCTTCCCTTAAACTAGGGATATGAATTAGACTAGAACTGAGACTCTAGCGCTGGTGTGTAACACAGAGCTATAGGCCCCCAAAGGCTGGGCACTGGATGTACTCAGGCCTGATCTTCCCACATTCTCCCACCCTGCCCCTCACCACCACTCCACCAGGGTCAGCTAGTTATAAACTAGGTACTTCCTCTGGAGGTTGTGGTATAATGAATAGTGCTGCCCCCAAAAATGTCCGCATCCTAACTCCTAGACCCTGTGAATGTTACCTTACAAGGCAAAAAGGATTTTGCAGGTGTGATTAATCATCTTGATTTGGGAGGATTATCCTGGATTATCAGAAGGGTCCTTACAAGAGGGAGGCACAATGATCAGAGTTAGTAGTTGAAGGCTACGTGATGACAGAGCAGAGGAACAAAGGGAGAGAAGATACTGTGCTCTAGCTTTGAAGATGGGGGAGGAGGCCACAAGCCAAAGAATGAGGGTGATCTCCAGAAGCTGGAAAAGGCAAAGAAACATTTAGAAATGTATACAGGAGATTCACAAGAAAGAAAAGAAAACTCAAAGAAGTGATTAGACCCAGGGGCTTATAAACCATTTTAACAAAGATTGATAAATTGTGACTAGACAAGGGAAGGGGGTAAATTGTGGGAAGTAAATTGGCAGTAAATTGCGCTTCCAGGCTGCTAGAGGCAGTAAATTGTTGGAAGGTAAATATATGGGGGAAACCATAGGAAGGGAATTATTTGGTAAGGTTTGTTACGCAGACTCAAGTTGGTGCCTTCTCCATTGATGAATCATCTCCAATGATTAAGGGGGAGGGCAGAGAGATAATTTCTTTCAACTCAAAACAATCCTTACACCAAAGTGGCATCTTTTGGGGTAGCATACTCTGATCCTCTCAAGATCAAACAATTGATCTTCACTGGAGTAGATAGACAGACAATGGAACAGAAGAGAAAGTCCACATACACTCCAATACCTGAGGCTTTACTATGTCATAAAAGTGGCATCTCAAATAAATGGGGAAAATAGAAACTACCAGTATTCAATTAGTGACGTTGGGACACCTTCTACATGGCAAAAATCATCATAAAAAGGTAAAAATACAAATGACAATGTGGGGAAAATATTTTCAATTCATATCACAGACAAAGGGTTATGCTCCCCAGTAGATAAATGGCATCTACAAACGTCTGAGGAAAAGACAACTTACCCAACTGAGAAATGGGTGAAGTATAGGAATGGGCTACTCCTAGAGGAAGAAATGCACGTGGCTCTGAAACATACAAGAAGATCCTCAGCCTCATTAAACAAGAGAAATGTAAATTACAGCAACACTGAGATGCTGTTTCCTTTGCATTTGCAAAAATCCAAAAGTTTAATAAAATGGTGCACTGTGTTTGGCTAGTGAGAGTATCAATCAGTCAAATCTCCATGGAGGACAATTTGTCAACATCTTCTGAAATTATAAATGTACACGGCCTAAGTTCAGCAATTCCATTTCTAAAAATTTCTCCTACAAGTATACACACATGTGTTTGAAGTGACATAGGTAGAGGCTATTTACTGCCACATTTTTTTTTTTTGTTTCTTTTACAAAACATGGGATAAAACATAAATGGAAGACTACTGAATAAATTCCAGCAAATCCATATGATATGTACTAAAGAATGAAGTCTTTATGTAGTGATTTAGAAAGAGCCCTAGAACATATTATTAAGTGAAAATGAGCTTAGGTACAGAACAGTGTATAGTATGCTGCCATTTGTGAGCCATGAGTACAGGGAGTTGACCCCCTCTCCTTGCAAAGGAGAACCCATGGCTGCTCTCCTGTGCAACTTGAGGAGAGAGAATACACAATTCTAGATCGGATCCTGCTTTTGCTGCTGGTGAAATTGCTGGCTCTCCTTTGGTTGGGTGAACAGACTCAGTTCCTCAGGGACCTATGCAGTGCTCCCCCTCCTCTGCCGTCAGCACGCCCTGTATCCAACTGGTGGGGACCATGTTTTTATTTTTGTTTTTGTTTTTGTTTTTGCTGAGGGAGAGTCGCCCTGAGCTAACATCCATTCCAATCTTCCTCTATTTTGTATGTGGATCGCCACTATAGCATGGCTGCTGACGAGAGGTGTGGGTCTGCACCCAGGAAACGAACATGGGCCATGAAGCAGAACATGCTGAACTTAACCACTAGGCCACGGGGCCAGCCCCAGGACCATAACTTTTGATTCTCTGTGCACCATGGCTTCTTTCCTCCTGGACTGGGTATAGGATGGTCGGGATTATCATTCAAACTTACTTTGGTTTTATTCATACCTAATGAATCTGTGTTGGCAGTATAAAAGCCCACTGAAGAAATAGAAAAATCATTTTAGGTTCCAACTCTGGAACTAGAAAAATTCATCTTTAATCAGATGAAGTTAACCCTGTATTTCATTTACCAAGGGTTTTTACAAAGTGGATGTCAGTGGTTATAGGAAATCCCACACAAGCCAAGGCTTGCTGTCATGTTTCACCTACATTCTTGATGGCCAGCAGGATCTAGGATTTTAATTATAGGTAGACTGGCTTTGTGCTGGAAAAATATCCATTCAAACATTGATCATATGGCTTTGCCCTCAGGCTTAGCATAAGATAGAAAACATTCTGTTGGGAGATAAATCTCTATGTGTTTCGTGCATTTTTGTATATTTTACAAGGAACTAATCATGAATTTGTGTAAAGATTTGGCTGCAAGAATGTTTATTGCAGATGTGTTAATAATCATGAAAAATGGGAAAAATCCATAACAGTCAACCATATGAGACAGGTTAAATTACGGTACAGTCATACAACGGAACGCTCTGGAAGAGTATTTAACAACATGCAAACATGTTCATGATATATTAAGGGGGGAAAAGTTGGCCTCAAAATAAATCGCAACAGTTATATAATTTTAAAAGTATTATACACACATATGTACACACACCCATTGAATGGCTATACACCACAGATTGTTAGCACTCATTATATTTTTGTGATGGGATATAGGTAAATTTTCTTTTTTTTTTTGTGAGGAGATCAGACCTGTGCTAACATCTGCCAATCCTCCTCTTTTTTTGCTGAGGAAGACTGGCCCTGGGCTAACATCCGTGCCCATCTTCCTCCACTGTATATGGGAGGCCGCCACAGCATGGCTTGACAAGCAGTGCGTTGGTGCGCGCCAGGGATCTGAACCGGCGAACCCTGGGCCACCGCAACGGAGTGCATGCACTTAACCGCTTGCGTCATTGGTCCGGCCCCTAGGTAAAGTTTTTATTTTCTTAAGATTATGTATATTTTCTACAACAAATATGACTGATCACTTTTGCAGTAAAGCATCTTATAAAAGCTATTATGAGAAGGGGTAGAGACAAAAATGTCTCTGAGCGCCTGTCCCGATATAGTTGCAGCAGTAGGGAGCCACCTCCAGAACCTGAATCTCCACCTTGTCCTGCCAGGCCCGCATGGGCTCTGGCCAGTTCCTAGGGAAACTCTCTGGATCTCTGTCTTTTTCCTTGCTATTGATATCTGGACAGTGTCTGTGCTCTCCACCTGAGCAGAGGCACTTGTGAAAACCTATAACCTCAATAAAATTCCCCTCAGGCATGTTACTGGTAAGAGGGAGGAGAAAGAATTTAAGAAATTCGCCTTATCTTCAGGTCATCTAGGAGACCACCCCTCTGCAATTTTAGATGGAATGTTGATTGAATTCTTCCCGAATCCTTCAGTAGCTTTTAAGAAAGAACTTTCCTGAGTGTCCAGCTGCAGCATCCTGTGAGCACTTTGTGCTTGTTTGAGGAATTCAGAGTCTATTGTTACAAAAACAAGTCAGACGGTGACAGGAGGATGTTTCCTGAATCCCCAAAACATACTGTTTCCTTCTGTTTAGTTCCACTTGGTTTAAGTAGACACAGAAACCCTCACTTTCTGGATAAGCTGTTTTCCACAGCCAGACATTGATGAGTGAAAGGTCAAAGAGAGAAAATAATTCTCAACTGTTTGAGATATCCCTCTCAGACAGGGCAGGTTGAATTTTGATGGGTGAATTCTGATGAAAATTAGGGTCTTTGCTACGCACAAGTGCTTGTAAGAACTGGCCAACCTTTCCCATAAATGGGATTGAATTTATTATAGCTCCTAAGTAACAAAATTTTCAGCTGATGGATGCCTCTACCTTGCAAATCTGTTATGATCAGAGCTCACCAGGTATGTGCATTAGGGTTTCCTACAATGCTTTCAAACCTCAAAGCATTTTTTCTTTGTTTACATTTCTTATATATTTTTTTTTACTTTTTTTTCTTTTTGGTGAGGAAGATTGGTCCTGAGCTAACATCTGTGCCAGTCTTCCTCTATTTTATATGCGTGACTCTGCCACAGCATGGCTTGATAAGTGGTGTGTAGGTCCGAGACCAGGATCCAAACCTGCAAGCCCCAGGCCACCAAGGCAAAGGTTATGACCTTAACGACTACACCACCGGGCCGGCCTCTCTTATAAGTTTATATGCATGTTCCTGCTCTATAGCCCTATGAGGTCAAATGCTAATGTAACTCTTACTTTTATTGGAGACTTAGAAAAGCCAAGTGATTTTTCTCAAAACGCAGTACAGTGATAGTGCCATTATGTAGCGTATGGGAGCAGGCTAATCAACGTGCTATTCAACCAAGAGTGACCTCGTGGTGCTCCAGCTTAACTGTTATTCCTTTCTGAGGCTCAGTCATCACTGATCTTCCAGTCTGTGGCCTCAAGCC
Organism: Ceratotherium simum simum; assembly: GCF_000283155.1. The sequence goes on along the minus strand of NW_004454253.1, from coordinate 1,081,024 downwards.
AACAATCTTGAAAATCCCTGTGAAGAACAACATAATTCAAGAGACTCGGCAAGATGACGAGGGAGAGAAAGGACCATAAGTAGCAATCTCCCATGAGGGTAAACCATGCCTTCTTCACATTCCAATTTATATTTCTGAAGCTCAAAATATTCTGAAACAACTAAATAATGTGTGACAAATAGAAGTTTCTTTCAAAAACAAATATTCTGCAAAAACTGAAAAGAATCTAAATGTCCATCAAGAGTAGAATGGATTCATAAGTGGTGGTTTATTCATACAATGGGCTAATACTCAGCAATAAAAACAGAATGACCTACTGGACAAAACTTAACTGCATTGTGCCGAATGAGAAAAGTGAGAGATAAAAGAGCATGTGTGATTCCGTTTATATGAAGTTCTATCTGAACCATTTATCTGAACTAATCTCTAGGAGAAAAACATTCAATCAGGCTTCCCTGGGAGGATAGGGGGCTGAGACTGACTGGGAGGGGCACCAGAGGACTTTCTAAAATGATGGGGATGTGCTCCATCTTGATTGGGGTGATACTCACACGGGTGTATACATTTGTCACAACTCATCCAACTATACACTTAAAATCTGTGCATTTACTATGTATAGATTATACCTCAAAGAAGAGTATATTTTATAGCCTTTCTCTGTGAGGCATTCTTCTAAGTGCTCTGCATGATGTAACTTATTTAATTCTCACAAAAATATGGGAAGGGAAATGTTTATTTGCATTTTACAGATGGGGAAACCAAGGCACAGAGAGGTTACATAAATAACTAAGGTAATGGAGCCAGTGTTTGGGGAGAGGATTTGAACACTAACAGTTCAGCTCCAGAGCTGGACTCTTAGCTACTGAATTATACTTCCACACCTGCCAGAAGGAGCAACCAGCTTGTTGTTTTCTATTTCCTATTAAGAGCTACTCCAAATGAGATAGAAGAACAATTGCTCATATAAGTAGAAAGAATCTGGTTATTTGAAATACACCTATTTATGTTGGGTTTGGGGTGCTTTTAATGATTCCCTTTAGCTTCAGTGTAGACACTACTACTGAACTGCAGGCTGGCTTCCTAGATGATCAGGAAGGCCAGTCTCCTGAATGTTGTTTGCTGATCACTGTATGACATGGTCAATGTAAGACAAGCAAAATCATGTGCCTGACGTTGCCAAGAAATGGCAGGTGAAAGTGGTTGAGGCATTGGGCTTGAAAGAAGACGCATCCACTCCAGTTTGATGGTTGTAACTTATTGTGCTGTTTATAATATGTAGAGAAAAAATAATAGTACACCAAAGTGTTAACTGTGGCCAACTATGGGGAATGAGATTGAGGAGGGAGGGAATTTCCAACTTCCTAATTATATACTTGCATATCATTTGCAATTTTTATTATGAGTATGCATTTTAGATGAGATTTTTAAAAAGTTTTTAACAATGAACCAAGTAACTGTTCCCGCTTATGTGAAGGTTGGCCATTTTGCAATATTCAGTCATTCATTCATTGAATAAACATTTACCGAATGTCTACTGGATGCCAGATTCTAGGTACTGGAGATGCATAGGAATTTGTAGGCTAGCGGTCAGATAGACATATAAGCAAACAATTATGAATGAGGCAGGCACTCTGCACTTGGAGGGATTTAGATTAGTCCATGGAATACTGCCCCAGCTCTGCTTTTGGCCATGGGTTTGGTGGCTCTACATGACTGAGGGTGAGAGAGGTTGAAGCATTTCTGAATGACCTAGGGTTCTACCATTCTTTTATTTCATGAATATTACCAGAAGTATGCCCAGTGCATGGAAGATGTAGGGCTGATTCTACACGTTAACATGGCTTGTAAGACACCAGTTTTTTCCTAATCCTAGTTTCTCATGGTAAAGGGGTTGGTTGTCAGTTGCCCGAGGACCCCATTTCAAGGTTGTCATTTGAGTGCTTTTCTCTGTTCCATGGCTACAGGCTGATCCCTAAAATCAATCACTGCCTTCACATTTTGCAAAAGTGGGTAAGAGAGCTAGCTTGGTGCAGATTCTTTGTTTACTTTCTAGAGTCTCTTGAAATGAAATTGCCAAGTAGCCCACTAATGACCAGGGTTGAAAGCACTCACTCTACATCCAGGGGCAGTGACATTGCCTTTGTAATGTAAAGGGAAGTACAATTATCATCATAAGCTTGTGCTGTCTTTAGTGCCACAAAAAAAATGGGTGAGTGCATACTTTTCTTCTTGCTTTAGTTTAAAAGAAAGTAATTTTATTCAATTTTTTTTATTAAGTAACACTTGTAAAAAGTAGCTTTTCTCAGGGCCACATGGTTCATTAGCACCATATGGTACACCTGTACCAGATATTTCTTCCTTAAGTCCTAGGCTCCCACCTGTTTAAATGTGAATGATTGCCTCCCCTTCTCCTGCTCCAGTATACTCAGGGTAGTTTAATCCTTCCTGGCACACTGTGTCCTTCAATACCTTCCTTATAAGCATCCCTGATTTTGGAACTGTTCTGTAATTGGAAGGCAGCCTCACCGGGCAAGTGCATGTCTTAAGCTCTTCACAATGGCCTACCAGCCTAATTAAACTACAGAAATATAAAAGCAACTAGTTGGAAGCATTTGCAAAATGAATGCATGTTAGTAATCTCTGTAGGTACAGAGACATTCTCACTCAGATCCAACTGTGTGGATGTGCTGATTTTACCAATGGGAAAAAAATCAAAGAAAATGCTCCATATCCCATGATTCCAATCTATTCTTTGCTGAGACACTAAGGCCTCTGCAGGGTCAGAAAATTTGTTTATAACCATAGTTTCTGGCTTTGGGAGAGAAATGCCATTTCTGCCTACCTCTACTTTTGCAAAACAACGGAAAACATCAAGGAGAATAGAAGCAGTAAAGCAAACTGCCATCTTCATTGAAATTAGGAAAAATCCATATCTGGACCCGTAATACTGTGTTGGAAAAAGGGTTTTCAGATAAGTGAAAACCGTATGAGTGTGAAGATAGACACAGAGAGAAGGCTGGGGGCTTCAAATTTCATGGGCAGACTAAACAAAGTACAGAATTCTTCAAAATACATGACTCAGCCTGGGCTTGAAACATAGTCCGGGTGCGTAGACAGCATGTCGCTGTCAGCCCTCAGTCACCTCACACAACCAAACAAACACACAGGAAACACACGGACACTCCATCTTTGCCGTCCTACAAGACTACGGGTGGGCGGCTGGAGGATAAACTGTGGGGATCAAACAGCCCTCCACCTTCTCTGTCTGCTAAAGAAGAGTGAAGACATCACCACGCTCCAAAAACCTCCATCAAGTGGTTTCAGTGGGAGGAGGGACACTTCCAGCCAGCCCAGAGCCACTCACCATATTGACAGGGGATTGAGAAGGTTCTGGAGGCAACAAGCCCACAGTGCTCACCAGCTCACTCACCTGGTCCTTACTCTTACTGTCTTTTCTGATATGGCTCAGGAATGGTAACCCCCTCCTCAGTTCAAAGATGAACAATATTAAAAAAAGAAATCAGCATGGGACTTACGTGTACATGTTGCACTAAAAATATCACATATACACACAGAGGTAGATGAATAAAACACATCAGAAAGATTATACCACAAAGCACATGAAAATTAAGACAACATATTTTTCTAAGAAGAAATCTGGCAACGTATATTAATACCAAATACAAACACACACTTCAATTCACCTAGGAAATCATTCTATAGAATTTCACTGTCTAATATGGTAGCCACTAATACTTGAAATATGGAACTATTTCATATATGGAACTGAATACCTAAAATTTTAATCTAAAAACGATACTCATTTCAGTTCGAAATGGAAGTTTCCAGTGGAAAACTTTTAAGCGTGTTTGGAACATTCTGGATGTATAAAATTACTTTTCAACTTGTAAATTTTATGAAATCTAAGTACAGCTCAAGTATTGCCAGTGAAAACTTAGTGTCTCAAGATATGCTCTAAGTATAAAATATATGTTAGATTTTAAAGACTTAATTCAATAAATAAAATGTAAAATATCTCATTGAAATAATATCTTGGATATATTGGGTTAAATATGTTGTTAAAATTAACTTTATCAGTTTCTTTGCACTTTTTTAATGTGGCTACTAAAAAATTTTAAATTACATGTGACTTGCATTATATTTCATTCAGACAGCACTGCTGAAGAAAACAAAAGCAGCAGTATGTAACGTAAATGGACACTGTTCAAAGTAGCCAAAAAGTAAAACAAAAACAAGCTGGAAACAAAATGAATGCTTGTCCATAGAGGAATAGCTCATACATACACATAATACCTCATGGGCTATTATGAAGCCTTTGAAAAGAATAGTTTTGCCAGTGGACTTGACAATTCACAAAGTATTGTTGTAGAAGAAAAGTAAACTGCATAGAAATGTGAGTAATCCCAGTACAGACTGTCACCAACTTAACGATGGTTCAACTTATGATGTTTTGACTTTATGATGGTGCAAAAGTGATATGCATTCAGTAGAAACTTTACTTTGAAATTTGAATTTTAATCTTTTCCCGGCCTAGCGATATGCAGTATGATACTCTCTTATGATGCTGGGCAGCAGGAGCGAGCCGCAGCTCCCAGTCAGCCCCGCGATCATGAGGGCAAACAACCGGTACACTTCCAACCCTTCTGTACCCAGAAACTGTTCTGTTTTTCACTTTCAGTACAGTATTCAACAAATTACATGAGATATTCAACACTTTATTATAAAATAGGCTTTGTGTTACATGATTTTTCCTAACTGTAGGCTAATGTAAGTGCTCTGAGCACATTTAAGGTAGGCTGGGTTGTGATAACTTTTGGTAGGTTAGGTGTATTAAATGCATTTTTGACTTATAATATTTTCAACTTACAATGAGTTTATCAGCATGTAACCCCATTATAAGTCGAGGAAGATCTGTATTGTAAAACTACCATCCCAATCATCAATACGTGGATATGTTTGTAAAATATGACTTGAACATGAAAAAGTACAGAAAAAAATTACAATGATGTTAAAAAACATGAAGTTATTTAACCTAGGTTACCTGTGTGTGGTGGGCCAGGGGCAGGAGAGAAGAGGAGGGAAGCAGGTAGAAAGAAAATAAAATGTCTAACTCCTTCCCATCTCCAGCATGTATAGTATCTCATTTATGTAGAATTGTACACACACACACACACACACTAACAGGAAGAGAAGGATAGAGCTAGAAGAATATATAAGGACTTATAGGAATTTCCAAAGTGTATTGCCAAATGAAAAGAAGTTGAAGGTGATATGTAAAGGGGCTCATTCTATTTTTGTAGAAAGAAAAAATTCCCAATATTCTTATATAAGTTTGGAGAAAGGTGCATATGCTAATTAATAATAATAATCTCAGGGGTGTGTGGTACTAGAAAGAGATCTGGGGTAAACAGGGTAAGGAGAAAGATATGTGTGTGTGTGTATAATATCATCACTTTTTATTACAAATGGATATTACTTTTTGATGAAAAAGAAGACAATAGTAAAAAAAAAAAAAGGGCCATAATTAAGTTTTCCTCGAAATAAAAACAAAAGAAGTCAGAGAAGAGCTACAAACATCCAAGGAATAGTGATAGCAACAGACAGAATTTGAAAATTAGTTGGCCAGAGAGGCACACTAGAAACAGCAAAGAGATTCTCCCAGAAAGTGATTAGGAATAAAACAGAATAGAAACTGTAGAGTTAAAAGGAGAAAAAAGAGTTAGAAAAATAATAGCAATAGCAGACAAAGGAGAACCAACATATGAATAATTGGCATCCCTGACACACTAAGCCATAGGCTTTTATTAAGGCTGACACCAGAATACTAAAAACAGATGGAAAAGACATGTAAATATATTTTCCTAAAATAAAGTCTAAATACTGAAGGGACACACTGAGTTCAAAGAAAAATTTGAAACAAATGATCAATAATTAGAAATATCCTAGTATATTGTACTTCAGAGATAAAGAGTCCTTTGGGCATTTAGCTCCCTCCTTCAAACCACCACCATCGTTGTCAACAACAACAACAAAAATCTACTATTTACACATGGATTTAAAAAATTACTCTCCTGTCTGAACAAAAAGGAAAACATATAAATTACTTAAGGTATTCCAAAACCTTTTTCACTTGCTTTCTTTTGTGTGAATCACCTCTTAATCCAGTCATTACTGTTTGTGTTTTCTCACAAAATCTGGTCTTTATGCTTTTAAGGGTATTGATGATGAGCATTTCATTAAAGAGCACCCCACCATTGTTTCTAGAATTTTTTTCTGAGACACATTAAGTCTCAGAACCCATTCAGGTCCTCGTTTGATATCCATCAAGGAAGTTTGATGCTGATGCTCCTCTGGAAGTATCAATGGAAAGTTTTCAGATCTCAACCAGGACTTATTTCTATTCTTCAAATGGTCTTTATGTGACTTTTTGACTAAGGAGTTGCACCATTTTCCAGTCTTGTCACCAGGAACATAACCAAATTTGCACATGAATAGGCTTACAGTTATGCCCTATAACAGGCTGACTTCTTGAAGGGAGATATGGATATTATGTTTCCATGTGGTATATCATATTATTTCTTCAAAACATTCACTGTCCCTCTGACAACATAAATCATCTATGGCCATTGACTCATGCTTGTCACATGACTAGCTTTGGCTAACAGAGTGTAGTGGAAGTGAAGGGTGTCACTTGCAAGGGGAAGTTTTAAGAGCCATCATGTGGCCCCACCTTTCTTTTCCTTCTCCCATAAGACCAATGTGCCCCACATCAGGACTGGTCCTGTAACCTGCATCCTGGACATGAAGACAACATGGAGTATAGCCAAAATTGGCCCTCAGTAAACACATAATATTAGTGAAAAATAAACTTGTAAGCCACCAAGGTTTTTGAATTATTTGTTACTGCAGCATAGCTCAGCTTATGCTGACTGGTATAACTCTAAGCACACAGGACTTAAAACCTAGCTTTGGAATGGTCTAGGCACCCGCCTGAAGGACTCCTGACTTCTGCAGGACTTCCTCAGGGCAGGGAATGAGTGGGTGATATGTGATTGGTCCTCCTCCATGTGAGATTCAAGTTTAGGCTATTTCAGGTCAGCCAGGGTGAACACAAAGATACCTCACCTGAGATGTTTTTGAAATGAGTCATTCTGGGCTACTTAGAGAATCACACTAAGTGGGTACAGCTGAGTCACAGCCCCATTGTTATGAGCCATCATTTATACCTGTGTTCTGGTTAAATGTCCTGAAATACTAAAGTCAGAAAACATTTTTGGGACTGGAGACACCAACTCACTTTGGGACACCATAGTAGTTCCCAGCAGGGAAGGGGCTGAGGAGAGGAGGAAGATGCTCTAGATCTGAAGGGTTCACTCCTGTTTTTCTTCTTTCCAGTTAAAGCTGATTCCATGATGGAAGTATCAATCTGTGGAGAATCACTTTTCTTTTTCTCCACAAAACAGAAAGTTCATTATCTGTTCTTAGAGTTCTGTTGGAGAAGTGGCTGAACTCAAAATGGACTAGGGATCCAACTGCAGTTCAGTGTTGATGAAATCAACAAGTCGCAGCAATTCTTCAAAGAATACAGGCTGTGGTCCTCTCCTGGGATGACCTCCCCGGGACCCATGGCAACAGTGCTGGTAGTAAGTAGAATGAAACAGTTAGCTCAGCCATAGAAGATAGAAAGAGTAGATGAGCAGAAGATGACACATTAAAAACATAATAGGACTTGGAGCTCATATCCCCCATCAAGTTCAGGTTAGGGTGGGTTAAGGACAGAGGCACCAAGAATTGGTTTGGACTCTCAAATCCTGTTTGGCCTCAAGGACTCCCCCTATTTCCTCCAGAATAAACAAAGAAAGGATAGAATTAATCGGTATACAACACTTGCACATTAAGAAGGGCAGATGGAGTGGGGATAGTGATTTTGCAAATAGAAACTGTACAGGGTAGGGGTGGCTGGCATGGGTCACTGGCAGCCCCTCATCTACCATAGCCCATCACCATCACCATGTTGTCGGGACAGCCTTCATTGCTTGATCCTCCCTTGAAAGGGAGGCAGCACCTAGTAACTAGTACTAGAATAGTACATTACTAGTTAAGGGCATGGGCTCTGTGGGTGGAAAGACCCAAATTTTCTTGGGTTTTCTATCTTAATTGTGCTTAAATGCAATGTGCTTAATTCTGCTTAAATACAATGCTTAAAAAAGCAATAGTGCCTAACTTACACAATGTTTGTAAGATGTAAGTGAGTTAATTCATACCAAGTGCCTAATACATAACAGAGGCATATGAAATGCTTGAGTGACACTAGACAGTTATGGATCCTAGCCTTACCTGGGAAAAGTCAAAATGAAAGGTGGTTAGAATTGCCACATAGGTTCTTATATTTAAATAAAGTAAGAGTTACGAAGTTATAAAAATAAATGGAAGGGGTCTTTAGGTCTAATTTTTAATTAATAATGGATAGAAAGAAGTTATAATCAAGAATACAATACCTGCTCAATAGACTCTGGCAACAAGACACTACATCAGTTGTGTTTTTAGGTGAGCCGGAGCGGAAGGCGTTCTCTAAAATGTGATGGCAGTTGGTGTCTACAGAGGTGCTGGAGAGTATGCCTAGAAGTGGAACAGAGCGCCATTGATTTTATTAATTAACGAAGTCACTGAACTCTCCTTCTGTTCTTAGCTTCTCCACCACGCTCCACACATTTCACTCCACAATGTGTTTAACAGCGCTCTGCCTCTCAGCTGTCCGCACAGCATATGCTGCATATGCGGGTTGGAGGCACTGCCCCCCTGAAAGCTGCGGGCACAGGGAGACAGGACACAAAGACCGGAAGCAGTACCTGCGATGCAGGCTGTCATGAAGCTGGCGATGGTCCCTGCAATTAGAGCTCTCACTGCTGCTGAGGCGATGTCACGCTTTCTGGAAGGAGCCATGGATGCTGGGAAACATGGAAGCAAGTATGAGAGGTTAATGTGGAGACTTATTGATTAGATTCCAAATTCCCAGCCTCTGAGAATTGTTCTGGGGCTGGAGTCTCAGATCAGCTGACTTTTCCTTTTCTTAAAACTTAGCTGGGAAATTCAAGATTGAAGAGCTTAGTGATGAGTTCCACATCCAGAGAAGTTCTCTGGTGTGTGACGAAAAGAAGTTTGTCCACAACAAGAGGCCCAGAGGCTTCCATTCTTTGCAGAAGAAACAAGTCCTAAGTTTCATCCAAAGGGCTCACACAGCATGTTGAGGGATGGGCAAGGCAAATGCATCTCAAGGAAAGATCCCAAACATCTGCAACTCACCTGTCACCATCCACTTCTGTGCCCATGGCAGACATCACCAACTAATCACAGCATTTTCCCACTTCCATTGGACCTCAGAATCCTTCTCCAGGTGGCCATTATAAATCTATTGGAACTGGCATGCAAAGTGGAACCTATGTGTCATCCCTGGCTAGAGAAGCACCAGTAAATTTGGGCAAATTCTTCCTGATGTTACATAGGGAAACTATACTGCAGAGCAGGGATAAAAAATAGATCCCAAAGGATTTCCTGCTTTTGCAGGGCCTTCTTTTCCTGACATGAATAATGTCACAGAGCAACATGGAGATTTAAAGCATGTTTACACCACATCTATTGTTGAAGAAGAATATTCTTTTCACTTACTGAGTACACTGATCGCTATTCCTAGGGAAAGGACATTGGCAAAGTCACAGAGAGCATAAGTGGCAATTGTCTCAGAACGAATCTGTAAATAAGCATAAACACATGGATGAATACATGGTGTGACCCAGCTTAGTAAATCTGACATCCTAACCGGGCTTCCTATTCTGGCTACGGGATCAATACTGACACATAAGCATACAGTGCCTGGTGTCGAACACCTGTTGCTTCCTAGACTCTTGTTTCCATCTCCCCTTGAATTTCAATGGAGAGAAAGGGATTGTGTGGATTCAGAGACTCTCTACAAAGGACTTGGAATTGGTAGTCTTGGTGTCTACAAATGTTACTTTCTGCTCAATGATAATTTTAATAGTCAGCGTGACCTGGGCCCCTGCTATAATGTGCCAGGCACAGGACCAGCTGCTGAAGACACAAAATTGGTCCCAGAAAATATTCACATTTAGTTGACAAAGGACTTATTCTGAATTTATAAAGAACTGTTATAACTCAATAATAATAAGACAAGCACCTAATAAATGAATAAAGAGATTTCACAGAAGACACACAAATGGCCCATAAGCACATGAGAAGATGATCGACAGTGTTAGTCACCAGGGAAATGCAAGTTAACACAATGAGATACCACTACACATCCAGTAAAGTGGCTAAAAACGTGGACAACACTAAGTGTGGGTGAGGACGTGGAGCAACTAGAACTCTTGTACATTGTTGGTGAGAATGTAAACTGACAAAGCCTGTTGGTAAAATACAAACATACTTGACAGTTTCTTATCAAGTTAACATCCACTGCCTGTAGCAGCCAGCAATCCCACTCCTAGGAATTTTCCCAGGAGAAATAAAAACACATATGCCCACAAGAGGACTGTACATGAATATTTATAGCAGCTTTATTCATAATAGTCCCAAGTTGGAAACAATCCAAATGTCCTTTAACAGGCAAATGGATAAACAAATTTTGGATTTCCATAAAATGGATTACTACCACATGCAACAACATGAATGTTAAGTGCGTCCATTCATACGAAATTCTAGAAGAAGCAAAAGTAATCTATCATGAAAGAAAGATCGTTGGGTTCCTGGGAGTGGGTCAGGGTGGGGGTGGGGGGCTGTTGACTACAACTGGCCATGAGGAAGATTTTCTAGGTGTGATGGAAATGTTCTATATCTTGATTGTGGTCGTGGTTACCCAGGGTGACACATTTGTCAAAACTTACATGTACACCAAAAATGGGCCTTTTTTGCATGTAAATTATACTTCAGTAAAAACGATATAATGTAAAAGGAATTACATTAGTAAAAAGGAAGCTCACAGATACCACAGGAGCCCTTTCACTCTGGCCATGGTTTGTGTTTGCCTTTCTTTGTTCCTCAGCTCTGACCCTCCCATAGGAATATTAGGTGCCCGCATGGAAGCGGGAGAATGGACTGTGCTCTCACTGGGCCAAGAGAAGACGGAAGATGAATTCGTCGAAGTGTGAGTGTGACCCCCCGCCTCTGAACTCAAGAGGTGCTGCTCAGGCCAGATAGTTCTTTTTCAGGTTGAGGGACTGACTACAGGAGGCTTGGAAGATCCAGTGCACTTCATTGTTCACCAGAGGCACACCCAATGTGGCAAAGGCACCCACACAATTGAGGCAGTAATCTTTTTCCCCCCAAATCCTGAAAAATCTATGATTTTGTTCAAAGAACAAACCAGGCCAATGCTACATTCAAAACTGGCGCTGCCTTTTCTTTCACTAATTGGATTTTTTAAAGCTCACAGTCAAGACTCAAGTGGTCCTGGTAAGTTTTTGTTGATAAGGCCCCTCTTCTTTTCATGGTTTCTGAGAGCTCCTTTGTTGATGTTTTCATTCAGCGTGTGCACAGCAGGCAGGGAAAAAATGTTTCACGTATTTGAGCAGTCCACTGTTTCTGGAAAATCTCATCCTCATCCCCTGCTTCTCGTTTAGTTCTATTGGCTTCAAAAACAAGCAAGCTTAGGTGCTGGCCTGGTTGCGCAAGCGGTTAAGTGCGTGCGCTCCGCTGCGGCGTCCCAGGGTTCCCCAGTTCGGATCCCGGGCGTGCACCGACGCACTGCTTGGCAAGCCATGCTGTGGCGGCGTCCCATATAAAGTGGAGGAAGATGGGCACGGATGTTAGCCCAGGGCCAGTCTTCCTCAGCAAAAAAAGAGGAGGATTGGCAGATGTTAGCACAGGGCTGATCTCCTCACACACAAAAAAAGCAACAAAAAAACTAGGCAAGCTTATTAAGAGACCATGGGGAGGGATATGGCATAAAGTGCTTGAGACTCCTTTTTCTCCTTTCTGGGGATCTGCAAAGGAGGGACACAGATGTGGCCACGCAGGGTTTTACAATAAGAGGAAAAGGAGGCTGGGACCATCCCCTTTGTCTTTGTCCCTAAATGTGCAAGATTACGTGACAGAAAGAACTGCACTAGGAAATTAATAATACATCCTACAGCTCTCCTTGCCCATGAACAAAGATGCCATATGTACAAGGACAGGCATTGTAGTACTTCTATTAGCAAAAAACTGGTAAGAGTGATCATCAATAAGCAACTAGTTAAAATAAATTATGGTGTGCTCGTACAATAGAATACTATGTCACAGGCGCTGGTACAGAAAGGCATTCAAGATATCTTATCAAGTGCAAGGAGCAAGGCTAAGAACAGTGAGCATAATATGGTACAGGGAGAGGAGCTGAGTGGCAGAGAAGTAAAGAGGATGACTCACTTTTCCCTCTACTCCTTTTTGTACCTTTTGAATTCTGTACCGTGAAATGTATTACATGTAAACAAAGAAACAAACATGCAAAGTATCTTTTCTCTAAGAAAGAGCAACTGGAGTAATAAAGTGCAACATACACCTTCTGACCTCCTACCTTAGATGGATGTCAGCAGTGGGCATAATTCAATGGATAACACGCGGTTTTTGCCTCATGGACCCAGATCTTACACTACAGTCATGTGGTACCTTTTCCAGGAGACTGTTGGGACACCCCCACCACTTCTTGCTTGGTAACAGAAATTGCAGGGACTCATCCCTATTTTGTTAATTACAAATAAGAAATTGGGAAAAAACAAAATGTTTTTCCCATCATGACTCAGGAATAACAGAAGCCGTTGAGCTCATATTCCTAAATGTCCTCTGAGCTCCTGCCCCTGGTTGGGCTCGCCCCCAACCCGACTCAGCGCTACTGTCCTGTCTCTATCCTCTTAATAACCTGCTCACAAACCTGCTCAGCACTGCCAGAACTGTGAGCTTGCTTTGCTCATTAACAAAACTATTTTCTCCTGGCAACTGGCAGTTGGGGATGAAAAACATCTCACTTAATTTAGCCTATTGTTTCCTTTTGGCAGGGAAGCCACCTGGTTTGTGGAGGCATCCAGACAATGAGGACATTAGGCCAAGTCCCACTGTGTCGTCAGCTGAAGAACGAACATTGGAGGAACAGGAGACCTACAGAGCCACTGTTAATATCAGAGGTGTGGGTCAAATACCCCTGATGATAATGTACAAATCAGCACTCTCCTGGAGTATGCTGTTATTCTGTGCATATGTGGGAGTAAATTTGCATGTTGGGAGGCTGGGAGAGTGGTGGGCTGTTCAGAGGTGGGCAGTCTCAACTAGGAGCCTGGGCAGCATGCTTCCCCTCCCCTTTCCCTTTAAAGCCCAATATGTGCCTAAGACATTAATTCCAAATGGATTGTTTCCATGGGTAATGGTGGCAGTCAGAAATGTTCACCATTTCCCTAAGAGTTTCCATGTGTGACAATTCTGTTCTGTAGGAAATTAGACGCTGGAGTCTCAGCTGCAAATATGGCCTAAATAATAGCCTCTCTTGAGTTCCCTTATCCCATTCAAGGCCAAGTAGACATGAGCATCTCCTTGCAGGCTATTGACCTGAAGTCCTGACATAGTATGGGGTGCTTGTCTCAAAGGTTCAGACCAGAGACCCTGAGTTTCTTCTCTTCCCTCATCTACTTGGAGAGCAGCGATTGTATCTCACTACTTCTTTAGGATGTCAAGGCACTATGTTGCATTTAGGCAGTTTCTCAGAGTTCATAGGATTCCTTAAGCTGAAAGGAAGGGACATTCAGGATCATTAGACTATCAGCCCCATGAGGGCAGAGGCCTCATCACTTATTCAGTGCTGTGGCCTCAGTACCTAGGTACATTGCACACAGAAGACATTCATAAATGTTTGTTGATGGATTGATTCTAGTTCCTATGACTCTGGGTTTGGATCCACAATGCTCAACAGTAAGTGATCACAGTGGTAAGGATTAGCTGTGCTTCTCCACACACACACCCACAGACAAGGATTAAGTCAACATCACTGAAAATTATGAGGTGCTATGTTCATTATGAGCTCCATGAGCTCTGGGATTTGGGGTCTGTTTTGTTCTTTGATATATCCCAAATGCCTGGCCTGACACACAGAGGCACCAGTAACTATTTGATGAGTGTATGTATGTGATAAAGAAGTACACTGAAAAATCAAAATATTTACTCACTGACATATACTGCTGCACACCATTCACAAATTTGGGTCCAGCCTCTTCCCTTAAATACACCAATTCTGAGAGGCGCTCATAGGACAGAAATGAAGCAAAGAATGTTTTATAACCTATGAGTTTGGCAACCATGAAGCTGTCTTGCCAGTCCACTCCCATCATGAAGGAAAAGGGCATGAAGATGTAGGAGCATATTATCTACAAAAAACAAAAATAGACACTTTATTAGAGTAGTGATTTGCTCCCATTCTTCTGTCACCCTCATGATAAGATTGTTCCCACCCCCTCTGTGTCTCGTGTAGGCACAGAAATCCCTTCACATGCCTTGTCCATCTTTATCCATTAGGAGTCAAGGTTGGAATTGGGTCATGTGAAGTCACCTGGATTCTCAGGATGGAAAGAATGATTGTATGTTGGGGGAAGGAGGGTGACAGGAGACAGAGAAAGAGGGTGGGAAGATGGGGGATATATGATAAGTTTGTGCATTGTGTCAGAGTGCACTACAGGCAGTTAGGGAAGGCAATTCACAAACCCATTTTATTTTTAAACAAAGATAGGCAGAAACAAAATGGAAGAGAATCATGATAGAAATATACCTCGAAACTCAGTTGTGGGTAGTCAAACATGTTTCCAAACCAGGACAGGGCTGCATCCACAAAAGACAACAGGGCCAGGAAGGTAATCAGACTCACAGCGATGCGTGCCACCAGGGAGATGGATGAGGATGCTCCCTGTGATGCAGCTTCTAGGAGATTCCTCGAATCTCTTTATCAAAAAATAGCAATGGCAGAATTACCAAGGAGTTGTCAGTGGATGGACATCACAGGTGAAGAAATGGCATGAACAGAGCTCATTTGTAGAAAGAGGTCCATGCCTTGGTCAAGATACTCACCTGAATTCCATGAAATCATGACAGAGTTGATAATTGCTGAGTGTGGGTGAAGGGCATACGGGTGTCTGTTATACTACTCTTTGAATTTGGGGACATTTGTAATTAAAAATTAGTAAAACATACAAATACTATAGCTTTCAAAAATTATATGTAATGGTACCTATCAGAGAATATTTATAAAATATTCATGGTATAAGAATTAATAATTCAAGGAAGGCCTGAATATCCGTCACCTAAGAAATGGAATGTCACCCTTACCTCTGAGTCCCCCGCCCTGTGTCCTTCCTTAATCTCATCCTCTTCTCTCTCATCTCAGAGGTACCTGGCTCCCTAAGTTGCTTATCATTTCTTTTCTTTCCAATTTCCCTATATGTCTGCATCCATAAATAATATGTTGTGTAGGTTTGCACATTTGCTAACTTTATAAGTGGAATCACACGTATTTCATATATATATATTCTTTGACAACTTGCGTTTTCATTCATGGTTATGACTTTACCTCCAGACAAACAAGAGATGAATCTCAGAAACATGTTGGTTGATGGATTCTGTTATTTAATTAAATACTTTTGAACATGCTAAATCCCTTAGTCTTTTCCACCTTTTTTTTCTTTCTTTTGCACAGGGCAAAAGAAAATGAACTGAAGACGGGTTAAGGATACCTATATCACAGCTTCTTTCCCTATTATATAAGACATTTCCAGAAATGGTTGTCCTATGGTTTTGCAACAGTCTTAAATCAAGGCTAAATGAAGACTATACTATATTTAAAATAAAATATCTACATTGAAGTCAAGGAAATGTAATGACATTCAGGTATTTAGAAAGGTTTTCAGCCAAAGCAGTCTTGAGAAAGAGGAACAAAGCTGGAGGCATCACACTCCCTGATTTCAAACTGTACTACAAATCTGTAGTGATCAAAACAACATGGTACTGGCACAAAAACAGACACAGAGATCAATGGAACAGAATAGAGAGCCCAGAAATAAACCTCTGCTTATATGGTCAGTTAACCTATGAGAAAGGAGGCAAGAATATACAATGGGAAAAAGACAATCTCTTCAACAAATGGTGTTGGGAAAACTAGACAGCTACATGCAAAAGAATGAAATGAAGACATTTTCTTACACCATATACAAAAATAAATTTAAAATGGATTAAAGACTTGAATGTGATACCTGAAACCGTAAACTCCTAGAAGAAAACATAGGCAGTCAGCTCTTAGACATTGGTCTTAGCAATATTTTTAGGCATCTATCTCCTCAGGCAAAGGCAACAAAAGCAAAAATAAATAAATGGAATTACATCAAACTAAAAAGCTTTTGCACAGTGAAGAAAACCATCAACAAAAAGAAAAGGCAATCTACTGAATGGGAGAAGATATTTGCAAATGATATATACAATAAGGGGTTAACATCCAAAATATGTAAAGAACTCATACAACTTAATAGAATACAAACAAAAAATCCAATTAAAAAATGGGCAGCGGACATGAATAGACATTTTTCCAAAGACATACAGATGGTGAACAGACAGTGAAAAGATGCTCAACATCACTAATGTCAGGGAAATGCAAATCAAAACTACAATGAGTTATCACCTGTGAGAATGGCTATTATCAAAAAGACAAGAAGTAAGTGTTTGTGAGGATGTGAAGAAAATGAAACTCTCATACACTGTTCCTGGGAATGTAAATTGGTGCAGCCACTATGGAAAATAGTATGGATATTCCTCAAAAAATTAAAAATAGAACTGCCATACAATCCAGCTATTCTGCTTCTGGGTGTTCATTCAAAGAAAATGAAAACACAAATTCAAAAAGATATATGCACCCCCATGTTCATTGCAGCATTAGTTACAATAGCCAAGTGCCCATTGATAAATGAACAGATAAGGAAGATGTGGTGTATATACATACAATGGAACATTATTCTGCCATTCCAAAGATTCCAAAACGGAAATCTTGCCATTTGTGACAACATGGATGGACCTAGAGGATATTATGCTAAGTGAAATAAGTCAGACATAGAAAGACAAATACTGTATGATTTCACTTATATGTGGGATCTCAAAAACAAATGAATAAATATAGCAAAACAGAAACAACTCACAGATATGGAGAACAAAGTGATAGTCACTAGAGAGGAGAGGGGTATAGAAATAGGTGAAGGGGATTAAATCGTACAAACTTCCATTTTTAAAATAAATAAGTCATGAGGATGTAGTATACAGCATAAGGAATATAGTCAATAATATGGTAATAACTTTATGGTGACAGAGGGTTACTAGACTTGCCGTGGTCATCATTTCATAACGTATATAAACGTCGAATCACTATGTTGCACACTTGAAACTAATATTGTATGTCAGCTATACTTCAATGAAATAAAAGAGATTTTCAAGGGTTGAACAAGATTTATTTGGGTGAAGTCTAATAGTCACTGGGAAATTAAGTTCACTTTAATACCATAATCCACTGTGCTCTCTTTGCCAATTTTTTGCTGTACTTTGAATTTGGACCCCATCCCTGCCCCCCCGCCCCAGCTTGTATAGTCATTAACTAGGTGAATGTATCTCACTCACCCAATTTCCATTTTCATGGCATTCTCCACGGTTATTTTAGGTGTTTCTGTCTCAGGCCAAAAGAGTTTAGCCGCAGCCAATGACGCGGGTGCTGACATAAGTGAAGCAGTTAACAAGTGGGTGGATGAAATCTGCGATTTTAGGAGAAAGAAGGCCAATTTAGGATTAGCTTTTCTGTTGTGTTCAGAATGCATGGCCCAAAAGCCTCACAAGGGAAGAGAAGGGCAGGAATTGTGTCTATGCCAGAAAACAATGTTTCTTTGGAGGCTTAGAAGAGCTCAACGAGCCAAGTCGGCATTACTGTGAGAGTCAGAGGGAGGAGGGGGGAATCTGTGTGAATTGACCACATCCTTGGGGAGAAGCACAAAACCCAAGTCTGATCATTTCAGAAGAGAATCAGTCCTGTGCTGTAGGAACCTTCAAAGAGGATTCTTCCACCTCTCTTTTGAATGTTCAAATAGTCCCTAAAGCCCATATTTCATTCATCATCAATGTAGATAGGAGATGTCTGGGGTGCAGGCACAGACACACTCCTCTCTGTCTTCCTTTTGCTGTTCTGGATGTTTGTGCATTTACGTAATACTTCTTTATCCAGAGTCCCTTTAATCTGTAAGCCATTTCTGTTTTCCTCACTGCACGTCTACTGAAACTCTTTCCCCTTCCCTCCCCACACCCTCATTTCTGGATTCTCTTCCCTATCTTTTCAGAATTCCGGAATCAGCACCCTCCCCACTCCCATCCCCCCAGCACATTTTCACAGGCAGCATTCCCACTGTGGTGGCAGAGTGGATCATCCAGGATCCAATCACACTGCTATTCCTGAGGCCTCCTCTGCCCTTTTCCTCTTCCCTCTTCCTGCTGATGGGCTTCCGAGGCCCAGATGAAGACCTGGAGTGAAACTCACCTATCCTGTAAGAATGCCCAGTCCCCTGGGTCACACAGCTGCTGTGTTATTCCATTTCTCCCATGGGGCTTGTGTCTATGTGTGGCTTGTCAGCTCTGTGCTGGGGGCACATGCACCAGTTAGCACAAGACTCTCCATCCCTCTGCTATAGACCACCAGCTCTCAAACTTGGCTGCACATTGGAATCTGAGGGGTTTTAAAACAATATTGATGCTAGGTCTCATCCCAAGAGATTCTGTTTTGATTACTCTGGGGTTTGGGCCTGGGTATTCAGGCTTTTAAAAGCTCCCAGGTGATTCTAATGTGCAGTAAGGTTTGAGGAGCAATTCTCTAGGCCAGGGGTCAGAAAACTTTTTCTGTAAAAGGCCAGAGTATAAACATTTTTGGCTTTTCGGGCCACAACTACTCAACTCTGTAGCATGAAGGCTGCCATAGAAAAACAAATAAGAGTAGCTGATTTCCAGCATAATTTCAGTTACAAGAGAAGAGGAGTGATCTAGAATTGGCCCATGGGCCATAGTTTGCTGACCTCTGGTTTAGACTGCCTTCACTAGTGTAATAGGTTTTGTTTTTTTTTTAACATTTTTATATTTTCAGCCAAGTAATCTCATAATATGATTTCATTCTGGTATGGTGGGATATGATTCACATTTAGGTGGCAGGGATATAAAAGTGAACACTCCATCCAAATGCCAAAGGAACTGTGACCAATGATATAGCAAAAAAGACACTCTTTTGGTCTCCTTATCCAATGGAGCAGATCTGGAGCAGCAATGGTAAAGAAAAAGAAAAAAATGACAATAGCAAAGAAAGAAGAGGTTGTATTTTCCATTAATTGATCCCCAAACATTCTCACCCCATAAAAACTGTATAGGCTGAAGACATATCCAGCAATGGTAGAGAACCCAGCAGTCATGATTGCATGGAGTTCAGACCTGGTGGTGTCTTGTAAATACGGTTGGACCAGCAGTGGAGCCACCGTCTGCAAACAAAGAGTGACCAGATTAAGTGTTCCTTTTGAAATTTTAGGAGGGTATGCCAATCTGCTCAAAATTCCATTCTCTAAAGCAGTATTTCTAAGAGTGGACCTCAGACCCGCACCATCAGCATCACCTGGGAACTCCTTAGACATGCAAATTCTCAGGCTTACTGAATCAAACTCTGGGGGTGGGGCCGGCAATCCTGTTTTAACAAGCCTTCCAGGTGGTTCTGATGCATGCTCCAGTTTGAGAACCTACACCCTAGAAGTCTGGGTCATTTGAACTCTAGGTCAGTGTGCATACAGACTCATATGTAATGTTTGCAGAGTTTGCAAGGCCAATCCACATAAGGCCCCCACCTAGCCTAGGACTAGACTCTGATGGCTGGGGACACTTTTCTAAGGTTGAAACACCACTGGCCAAGTAACTCTGCCCAGTGGCCTGGCCTTGAGAACTGGTGATTCCCAAGCCTCTGTGACTTCCCATCTTACAGCTTCATCTCGACAGACCTTAAAACTCTTTGCTGACACCACAGGGAAATAGAGACACAAGCATAAAATAATAACAAGGAGAGGTGCCCAGAAGCCTTTTTCAAATTGAAAATCAGAGACCCCCTTCTTCCGCTTGGGTGGAAAGGAATCAGAGTGTAGTTGTAAAGGCTTGAGTCCCACCAAGGAGGGCAGGTAGCCTGCAGCGTGGGGCTCTTCATAAATAATAGCTGTGCTTTTAGTATATTAGGTATCAAATTGAGCATGTGTGCAATTTTACAATTTTCTCCTCATTATTTCTAACTGTTCTGTAACATTGAATGTGTTGAGTTTCAATTTACGGAGTGAATAGAAATTCAATGCATGAACCCTCTTACCCCGCAGGGAGGAGTAATCAACTCAAGATGGTGCCCTAATTAGTCCTGAGAGATTTTATGACTATAATTATAATAATTTCAACTCCTAGGGAAGGAAGCATGGGCCCTGCTGTAAAGACTATGCTCCAGGTTAGCAAGCTGGGCTGACCCATAAGAAGGCTCAGCCTGCCTGGAGCAGTTGTAAGCCTGGATTGGGGGTCATGTGTTTCTCTAGGTGACTATATTTTTGCTTCAAATCCAATTACCTTGGGTAGCCCTGCTAGCCATGCTAGCAAGCATTCACACTTGGTTTCGTTGCTATGTGATTCCATTCTGCCTGAAGCTGCACATCCAGACTGACGAGGATGATTATTACTATTTCTTACTTATCTACCCCTAGGGAATGCTGCTGTTTTGATAGACACCCATTTTACATCATATTTCTTTGCTTAAATGGACTTCAGGGAAAAGAGCATTTAACCATGTGATGGATCAGGTGATGAAATTGTTTTTTCTCATCAGCATTGTTCTTTAGACTCAACACAAACAGACCGTTGACCAGTTCAGACAAGTTAAGAATGAACTCAAGTATTTATACAGCTGCGCAGCTATTGGTGGGAAGCCTTGGCTGGTCTCTTTCACTGCCACAGCATTAAACTACAGCATGTGAGGCTGCCTGCTACATGTTTTCAGGCTCAAGACAAGTGCTGAACTCCATCTGAGGGAACAAGCTGCTAGCCTCTGAAGGGCGGGCCAGAGACCTCAGCAAGTCAATAAATTCAGAAAAGATTCATTGAGAATCTATACGTGAGAAGTCTGATGCTTTGACACAATGATTCAATCTTTCTTCGTCTTCATAAAATTTCAAGAACCCAAATGCCACATCAGTGCACTGAGACTCTTGGAAGGGATCTCTCTCTCTCACTCTCTTTTTCTCTCTCTCTGGAATCTGGACTTTGTCAGTACTGAGGGGTCCTTATTTTGATGCTCTTCCTTCTACACTAAAAGAAATAAAACCATCATATTTTTTATTCCACTTTCTGGAAACAGTGTCCATTTCAGCAGGTGTTTTGTTTTGTTTTGTTTTTTGATATAACTTACATATGAGAGGAATATATTGCCAGCAGCAACTACAGATTCAATAGGAGATGATCCAATAATAACCAGCATGACCCATCCAACCTAAAAGGGACAAGGGACAAAGTCAGTGAAGAGCTATTTGTATACACAAACTTCAAGGTAGGGATAAAAATCTTTGGAGGAAAGTGCTGAGGCCTTTAACAATAGTTGACAGGCCAGTAATGGTGCTAACTGTGAGTACACCTTACCTAGTCCATAGAGCAGGCCAATCAAATCCTCCTATTTGAGTGGTAAGTCTGAGTCACTGTACATATTTTCAACATTATACAAGTGAGTTTCTATTGAAATGTACACTTGTGTACAAGTAACCAGTTATAATAATTGCTAATAGTCACGGCAGGCTTTACTGCATTCCAGGCACTGTTTTGAGCCCTTGATCTGAGTCATGCATTTAATCCCACAAGAACTCTTTTAGAGAGGTTCTATAATTATGCCCATTTGATAGAGGAAGAACCTGAGGCACAGAAAAGTTGCGTTGTTTTGTCAAAAATCACCCAGCTAATAAGTAGTAGGATGTAGTTGACGTTTGGCTTTTTCTATTTAACACTCAAACGAACATGGGTTATGGTCCCACTTCCCCAGTGGCCCTTCCAACCAGAGACTGTGGTGCTCACCTCAGGATGGGACTTCCTAGTGCCATCCTGCATTCTTTCTCCTTAGACACGAGCACAGTAATTCTGAATGTTTAAATTGGCAATCGGAAAATTATGACCCTGGTGCTCTTGCTGAAATTCTGAATTCTGCCGGTCTTCTGGTTCTCTCTCTCTCTCTCCATTTTATTTATTTACAGGGCTCAAAGGAGGCCTGAGGCTGTGCCCAAACCCTGTGTGCTCTGCCTTGCTCTCGTGTGTATTCAAACTAGCTTACAAATTTCATAGCCTTCTGATCTAACCTATAAGTGTAGACTGAAAGTTGCTGGGGCAGCAGGAATGAGATTGACTTTTTAGAAATTTTTTAAAATATTGTGCACTTATAAAATTCCCTCAGGAGCAAAAAGCAGCTTCCCCTTCTTGCTTTGACTCCCTAGCAGCTCTAGACCAGAGTGCCCCCTTTTGTAACCTCCTGAGGATAAGCAGTGACTCTGCATAAGGCACCAGGTGGGTCGCCAAGATGAAGGAACAGTGCTCTTTTCCCCAGCTGGTCTCGCACCTGTTGGAGGCAATTCTTTGGCTAAAGAAGTAATTGCTAAGGTTTCATGAAGATATCCAGTGGGTTGCAAGTTAAAGCCTTGTTAGAAGTCCCTGAGCTAAAATTCCCTCTAGGAACACATATAAGATTTTTGGGTTTGAATCCAATAACTTGGCGTGGGTGGGGGGTGTATCTCGATACAAAGAGAAAGGCACTTTGGAAAACCTAAATAAAAGGTGCCTTAGGACTTTGTCCCTGGAATAATGAGCTCTACACCTGTCACCCAACCCCTCCCAGTCCCGTACCTTTCTAATGATCCACTGCATCCATCCGAGGTAGAAGAGCATGGACACGACGGTGTGGAAGAAAACCACAATTGGCAGGTACTGGAGGGGGGGAGGAAAGCAATTATGGGCTGACGTCGGCCTCAGGAGTATTGGCAGGTTTCACATGGGTCTCCTCCTTTCCACCTCCTTTTCCCTCTGAAACGTCATAACAACACTGGAAGCTCCTCTGGAGCTACACCACACTTTCATCAGGCAGCTGCCCCCTCTGCAGTCTCTTGTTCTAATTTGCTCTTGATAAGCTTGAATATGTTTCATAGGAAACTTGACATTTTTTTCCCTCTGCTATAATGAGCTTTTCCGCCTTTAGTGTCTCCGAGAAGGAATAAAGTTTTGGGGGAATTTGTAATAATTAGGCTCAACAAACTGAAGGCCACTGCAGATGTTCTTGCTGTTCTGATGTTAAACAGACAAGAGCTTCACCACTTATTAGCACAGTGACCTGGGTCAGGATTAAGTGCGAGCAACCTCAGATCCTTATTCCAGCGGCTCCACAGATCAGATAGAGCGTGGTCGGTCCTTACACACACTGCCTCCCACAGAGTAAGCCTTCACTCCTAGGTTTTAGAATGACAATTATTTACTTATAGACTTTTGAATCAGTAAGAAAAGATTAAACTTTGGAAGCTAGTTTGCTTCTGTGTTGACAAAGGTTGTCTTTTCCTAGATCCTATCTTCCTAATGCTCTTTGGTGCCTTCAATGCAGCCTGTGTGTGTACAGGGAGCAGTTTCTACCCTGCAGAGACCACACAGAGCTGCAATCTCAGTCCCTCCCTACCCCTGCCCCGCACACCCCTTCCCCTCTGTTCCCCAGAGAAATGGCCAGGAACAAGCTGCCACCAGAGGCACAGAAATGACCGAGGACAATTTGTGCAGGATCCCATTTAGAAAAATCTATTAATAATATATATTAAAAGACATTTTGTGCCATTATTCAGAGCTCACTCACTTAATGTGCTTTTATTGGCTTTAATGGGCGGGCAGAGCCTTCCTGAAAGCTTCAGGGAGTTAAAGGGGCTCATTTCTTGAATGTTCCCACAGGGATTCTGTTTTGGGGGAAAGGATGGAGGCTACTGCCCTGGGGAGAGCTGGAGGGGTGGTCTGAAGACACAGGTGCAGTCTGGGCAGCAAGTTATGCCTTCTTTATGACTTTATTTTTTCCAATTCTGGATTCAATTCATGATATGAGCATATTTCCATCTCAATTTGTAAACACCTGACCTTTCAGAGATGGCTTAGTTATCTCAGCACCAAAGCATCAAATCGGCAGTTTAAAAAAATATTAAGCCTAACACTTGGCCTAACTGAAACTAAGGTAATATGGAGGTAAATCTCCCTAACTGAGAAAACAATTTAGAAGTGTAGGAACAATAATATGCCACAAAAAGGAAAACTGAAGAAAAGCCAAATGCATCTGTCTGACTTATCGACAGGTATCTGTGGGGACTTCCCAGAGGAGAGTGAGCTTCCTGGTGCTTGTGGGAGCACCAGGAGGGAATCAATAAGGCCCAGGCATGGGACCATGTTGCCTTTCCCCTGTAAAATAACATCCCTCCTTGGTTAGGAGAAGGCCCAGCCTCCAGGCCTGCCTAGGCAAAGGCTGTGCTGAAGGAAAGATGGGAATGGTTTAGCATGAGGATGGTTCTGGAAGAACAGAGGGTGATGTGAGTGACCAGTGTCCTGGTTGGCCTGGGACTGAGAGTTTTCTGAGCACAGAGTTGTCACTGATCCTGGACCTGGAAGCCATCAGTGGCCATATGCCTATTCATCGCCAGGTACCTATCCATCTTTTCTCTCAAATCTCAGGTACTATTTCCCCTTATGATTTTTCATAAGTATCTCAGACAATGCTACAGCCTCCAAAAGTATTTGAATATTTCTGACTCCTCTAGATGTTTCCCTTAATGCTACAGTAACAAAGTAAAATGTTTGCAATGCACTGACTTGAGATAAAACTGCACGTGAGAAAGGACAGTGATGTGCTGTGCGCCTGGGGCGAGCCCAGCAGTACACGCCTGGGTTCCGGTAGTCAGCTTCTATCTGAGCATCCACAGAGACTGAGCAGTTCCTGAACAGGAAGTGGCTCCGTAGAAAAGGGGTCTGGCTTTACCTTAAATACAAAGAAGTGGTCTGCGTAGTTCTCCCCAAAGACAAATGCAGCCCCAGCATCCGTGTACTCCAAGAAGGTCTGAGTGAGAGAAAGGGCAACAGCAGGTCGTCACAACCACTGAGGCCACGCTACAGTCCCCAGGACCCACCAGGCTCGGCAGGGGGTGAGGACCCAGCAAACTGGGTGCATAGCCTTGGGGAGTTAATTTTCTCAGCTTTTCTCCCTCCGGTGGATGGCATGGAAGTGTATTTTTAAGCTATAACTGCACACACATTTCCTGGCGTTTCTAACATTCAATCCAACTCTAGGGTGCTACGAATAAGCTGGGTGTGATAATTTGCTCCGGAAGCCATCGGTGGCACATGGCTGGCACTGGTTACCACTAGATGCAAAGAAAGCCTGTTTTTCTGTTTTGTGTAACCATCTTAGAAGTGTCACACCCCTTGGGCAGGATGAAGGGGGCAACAGGGAAAGGGGAGTGATGTAGTGGATGGTATGGATGAGCGGCAACAATAAAATTAATAAACTGGACAGATTAACATTTTCTACATAAAATTATTTGTCTACTTCATGATATAAAAATTAAAATTAGAGTCAACTGATGTAGACAAATAAACCTAATTCTGACCTGTCTTGAGGATTATATCCAAATGTTAAAAGCACTATAGGGGCCAGCCTTGGTGGCCTAGTGGTTAAGTTCTGTGCACTCTGCTCCAGCGCTCTGGGTTCGGTTCCTGGTCATGGACACATGTCACTCATCTGTCAGTGCCATGCTGTGGTGGCAGCTCACATACAAAAAGAGGATGACTGGCAGCAGATGTTAGCTCAGGGTGAATTGTCCTCAGTGAAAAAATAAATTTAGAAAAAAAGTAAAAAACTATAAAGGTTAAGACATTCTTGGGCCCAGCCTAGTGGCGTAGAGGTTTAGTTCATGCACTCTACTTCAGCATCCCGGGATCCGTGAGTCCAGATCCCACTTATCAAGCCATGCTGGGATGGTGACCCATATACAAGATAGAGGAAGATTGGCACAGATGTTAGTTCAGGGCCAATCTTCCTCACCAAAAAAAATGTAAGACGTTCTTTTGGACCCAACTTACCTTAACTTGTTCTGCCAACCACTGAAAAGCCATAAATCCAGGGTTGGTCTTTAGTATTAAGAGCCCAAGAAGAAACTGTAACCCAATTCCCCAAAAGACAGGCCTCCAGTTAACCTATATAGAAAGATGAAGAGAGATATACGTTGTTAGAAAATGAATGCTGAACTCAGCATAAATGCCCAGAGGATCACTATTTCCTTGGAAGCTTCTCCCATGCGGCCTGTGACCCACCTTCTTCGAGAGGCCAAAGCAGTCATGAGCTGACAATCTCTTGATAGAACCATACCCAAAATCTCAGGGTTGTATTCCCTCTTTCTAAACCTGAGTGTGAAGACTTCAGTCTCAGGGGAGTATGTAATCATTATGTCATGATAACACAACTTAGACCCAAAGAGTAGTCTCAGCAGGGCCATTAGGGAAGAAGGATCTAGCCTTGCTAGTCATGCTGTAAATATCTGATACATATAACTATTTCCCCTGTCTAGAAGATGGAGAGGCAGAACATGACTTCTCTGTGTGTCCTAGGTTTGTTGATCTGACAATTTGTGAGTGAGTTAAGTGAAAGAAATTCTACCCTGTGGAGGGGCTCTCGTTTCACTGTAAAAGGAACCAGTTGCTCTAATGCAGACCCAGGGATTGCAGAGTAATGGACAATCATGTGCTTTCATTTTTGGTGCAGAGAAGAGGGTCCTGCAAAGAACTATGGGATTGGAGGCATAGAAAACAGCGGAGATGTTCAGAGGGCAAAGAATTTGGGTCATATTAGGTGACTTTGGTCTCTGACTAATGCTTTTTTTTGAGGGGCCAATCTTTAAGCCAGTAAAGTCTTCCAGGATTTGCCATTATGAGTCATATGTGGACAATCAATGTCTCGGAATTCTTGCCCATGTAATGGGTTACCGACTGACGGAACAAGGAGGAGAATAGAACTCAATAGGAACAAAACTGTTTAAGGACAAATTTTTGGAGTAAAATAGCCTGAATTTCAAATAGAAATTTGATAAACTGCAGAATGCAATGGTAGAATATTAGATTATTTACTGGTCTGAGGAAATCTGGATCAAAACAGATGAGTTTTCTTTGAATGTGTGTTTGATGGGGAGAGATGGGGGACACGAGTAGAAGGTGGACTTGACAGGAGAGACCATCTCACTGATTGTGTAACTGGAAAATTGCTTAGAACGAACAATGAGACAGGAACAGTTCTATGAAAGTTCAGGAAGAAGGGCACCCTAGTCACTTAAAATATCATAGCAAGGTAAGAAAAATATTGAATAACAGTTAAATTCTCTTGCAGCCATTATTTTGAGCAATTTACACATGATAAAAAACCAAAAAAGATCAATTCGTACTCACTTTGGTTGGGTGCTTGGAAAATAGAAACAGCAGGATGACATACGTTAGGAGCCCACCGAAGGACACCAGCTGCTGTTGGCCCAGTTTGGCGGTGTCAAAGGTCAGCCAGAGAATAAATCCCAGCACCAGTGAGCTCCAAATCACCCTAAGAGAACCAGACAGGAGGCATTGGCAGCAGTTGCTGTATTTGTGACATCGTTTGTAGCATCCAAGTGCTACCTTGAAAATCTTAATCAGGCTTCAACTAACAAACAAAAAATATCGAGTGACACATCCTGGCACCAGGAAGTTATGCACATAGAAATTGCAACAGACTCTCTTTTGTTGTGGCTATAAAGTCACATAGCCAACAAATGAAGCAATGTGTCCCCCTTATCCCACAACTCTTGGGCCCTTCAAGAACATTTAAAGGGGTCATAGAGAAGAAAGGATGTTTGGAGAGGGAAGTCTGGTGATTTCTTTGAGAGATCTACGGGGAGTCCTCACCTCCGTTTTGGAAGCTTGGTGAGGTGTTACCTTCTTCCCTTCAAGGGAGAACTTGAAATGTGTTATCTGCAATTGGGGGACCTCACCTAGGACTCAGAGAGCTAAGCTGATGTTTAAAGTCGGTATGACTCCCTGAGGAATCTGTGAGCCTGACAAGGCTGACTCATAGCTTGGAGGCAGAGCCAGAAAGCGTGCTGTGTTGGGACTGCAAAACCCTGCTTTATTAGGCCAAGGATGTATGAAGTTTTCTGGCAGATCCCAGGTGGGCCATGCTGGGAAGAATGTGTCCTGGATCTGACCCAGTAGGGCCACCTGGAAGGAGAGGAGGTCCCTCAGAAAGAGGCTGCGAGAAAAGCCCTGAGTGGTCACCCCCAGGACATGGGCTCCTTTGGGAGAGGGTTGGCTTTAATAATTCACAGACCCTTCCTCCCAAGGAGGCCAGCTTCATGCCCAGAGCAGAAAGCCACCTCCCCAAGTCAGAAACATCCCATCCTCTGGACAACGTTTTATCATTTAGTGGCACTTGAAATTAAGGCAGTTTGTAGGGACATTTGAACACATCTTGAGTAAGTCATTACCTTATCGAGGCCTTGATTTCCTGTTTGTAAAATGAAGGCATTTTAACAGATTATTCCCTAGGTTGTTTCTAGCTTCAATACACCGTAAATGACGAAGCAATTTCAGAACACATTTTTGGAAGAATGTTCAAAAAGACTAAGATCCCTCCCCGTCGCAGTAAGAGAACCAACTGCATTTACCACTTCAGCCAGAACCAATGGCTGTCCAGAAGCCTTCTGCCTGGAGACAGGAACTCTTCGATTCGAGGCTCATATTTGGCCATGAAGTGATCCCAGACCACAAAGAAGATGGCAGCCACGGTGATCACGAAGAGAAGAAGGGCTCTGTGAAAGTTGAGCACACACGCGGCGATCACCATAGCCAGGTAACCTGCCAGGAAGCAAACGCAGACAGGGAACATCAGCACCAGCTGGAGACCAGCGTCCAGCACCAATCTGGCTCAGCCAAGGGGAGATTCAATCAGGAACCATTGAATGCAGGGGTGCTCTTGATAGGGCTATTGGCTCCTCTGATTATAAGTACTATATTTTGGGTGTTTTTGTCTTTTTTTCAAAGCAAGTCCCTAACAGTCTCATCATGAATGCTAGGAGGACAGCGCACTAGGTCTTTTTTTCTTATAGAACATTCTGAGTTCTTGAATCCTGATGCTTGATCATTGCGCCCCTCCCTTAGTATGAACCACTTTTTTCCGACATTCAGACTCAGCAGGTGAGTTTTGTCAGAGAAATGCCAGGCTTTTAAGCAACCGCTGACAAAAAGATATTGATTCTCTTGGTTCGCAGCTCAGATTTGGCCTAAGCTTGAGTAGGAAAATAGGCCACCAACAATCTCTAAGTGCCATGGAATCTCTACAGGAAAATGAAAGGGGTGGGGGCAATTACCAAGGTGGCCGCTTTTGAAGAGGAGATTCTAGGATAAGAACAACAAGGTTTCCTATTAAAGGTCTGCAAACATGGTCTGCAGGTTAAATCTGGCCTGCCACTTGCTTTTGTAGGTGCCAAGTACAGCTGTATTATATATTTGTATTTGTGCTCTACAAATAAAGTCTCACGAGAACACAGCCACACTGTTCGCTTTTGTCCCATAATGGCAGAGATATGTGGTTTCCCTGAATGGCCCAGAAAGCCTAAGACACTATCCGGCCTGGCACACAGCAAGTTTATAGCTGTTCCCTGTTTCTGCTGTGTGAGCACCAGCAAACCCACTGACCCCGGGGTGCAGGGGTCTTGGACTAATGTCTGTGGACTTGGGTGAGAGGGTTCATATTTTATAGACAGGAGTGCTCTTTAAAATGGGCTGCAGAGCCCTTTGCTTTGGGATGGAGCAAAACTGGAGACCTGCTCCTCTTTGAAAGCAGTATGGTCCTGCCTTTAGGCAAGAGGAGTGGGCTACATCACCCTAGGCTCCTCCTTGTGTTGTATTTGCATAAAGTATTAATGGCTTATATTTCCCCCTGCAATTATGTTTCTACCTTGTGATCATCACCATGTTTTTCAGTTACCTGCATTTGCATTAACCAACTCCCAAATCCACACCACAATAACAAAGACCACAGGAGCAGGTGATGTAAAATGTTAGCTGCTGGTACCTAAACTGGACAGGGAACCCATCTGCATGGCATCCCACGCTGAGACCCCCACTCATGGGCTTCTCGATTGACTTCTCTCCGTCTCTGGATGATTCAGTGAGGTTTAGGGAGACTTATTTTCTTTCCACAGAAAGCTAATATTTGGGGGATCCTGGAAAAGAGACACTTGGATCCCATCACCTTTTGTTATTTACCTGCTAATAAGATGCCCCAGATGATGTATCGAAGGGTGGTTTTGTGTTTCCGACAAAAATCACGAAGTATACCATACATCCTTTCCAGATAACTATAATAACACAAAAGCAAACAGGCAGGCAGAAGTGAACACCAAATCAAGGAATCAAACAAATTCATGAAGTATGTGTCCTACAAAACAGAAATGGGAAACTCATTTCATTTTAGACTGAAATCAGCCGTGGCTTGTATCCACCTTTGCTGAATGGATGTGATTTGCTAAATGCTGAATATACCAGGCCTTGAGGGATTACAGAGATGCAGAAAACATGCTCCTGGAAATGGAGCAGGGGAGATGGGTAACTAACCAACAGCTGAAACTAAATCATAGGATGAGAGTGTTTCTCACTGGACTATAAGGGCCTCCATTAGCTTTTCAGCCACTGTTATTAAATGTTCATTTAAAAAAAAATAAAAATCCAATGAACTCTCACGCCTTCTGGTTCCACAAAGTTTGAATAAGTTGGTGGTTTCCTGTCCTCACTCACCATACTTTTTAGTGGAAGGCTGACAGTTTTCACTGGGTGATTGTAATCTAAAGTTGGATTTTGTGGATTTGAGAGCTATTAACCAGTAAGTTGTAATACAGCTTTCTCAGAAAGTTCTAGAATTGTTGGCACGTCTTTGTTTCTGTCCAGAATTTTGTTATGGTGTGGTGTGTATGTGACCGGGCCAAACATGAGTCCCCCTCTTGGTGAGTTAATCAATCTACACCAGAAGTAGTTGTCACACAAAGCAGAAATTTTCTTTGTGGCATGCAGCAAAGAAAATGGAGACCATAAGGAGTAACTCACAAAGCTATGGCTCCCTGAGCACAGGGAGGTGGGCACCTTTATTTGGGGTAGGGAATAAATATTCAAAGGGGAAGTTTCATCACCACATGTAGAGGTCGGCATGAGCTTTCACATGCGTGATTTGACATCATGCTTTTACATGCATTGAATCATCTAAAAATGGCTGCTTTGCCCCTCCCAGAGGAGGAGAATTTATGATGTTAATGAGGGCAAGTTACTTTAGTACAACTCTCAGCCTGTTTGCGTAGGTGTCATTCTTGTGGTTGTTGTCTGGGCCGGTCTGGTCTGGTTCAGATCGGTTGGGTCCAGGCTGGTTTCCGCTTAGAGCATCTGGGAACATAGCTGAAAAGGCATAAGTTCAAGTCCCCAAAGTTGTTAGAGAAAAGAACATCTGTACCTTTCAAGAAGACAAGAGAATTAGGTCAAAAACAAGAAGTTAGAGTTTAAGCAAGACAAGAGAAGCGGGTTATAGTCCATGGCTGGTGACAGAATCCCTCCTCTAGTTTTATCCTGCTCCTCATTCTTGAGGGGAATGGAGCAAATGTCCATTTTCTGTAATTACTTCCTGCTGAGCATGGGCATTGTCATAGGGGCCGATAGAGTTGTAGAATTTTTTTTCCACTAGTCTAAGGTAAGTCTGTGGGTCACCAGGCGTGGCTCTAAGTTGTTCACATACTTGATTAATAGGCAGGTGGCAGTTATAGCTCTCAAGCATGAGGGCCGTCTTTTTGCCACGGTGTCTAGCTGCTTTGAGAAATAGGAAATCACTCTCTTTAAGGGTCCCAACATTTGTGTTAATACTCCTAGGGTTATTCCTTATCTTTTGTAAATGTACAAGTCAAATGGTTGGCTCAGGTCTGGTAAGGCCAGCGCACGTGCTTCTGTTAGTAAGTTTTTAAGCTTATTGAAAGCTTGGTTGCATAGCTTATCCTATTCAAAGGGGTGTGTTTCTGGCCTCTGTAATTTGTCATAGAGACGCTTAGCAATCAATCCAAAATTAGCGATCCACATGTGCCAGAGGCCAGCCATCCCAAGAATCCACCTAGCTGCCTAGGGAGAAGTTGATATATTACCATTTTCCTCTCTTGAGGAACACTACGCTGCCCTTCTGAAATAATAAACCCCAAATACTTTACAATCTCTTTGGATATCAGTGTTTTTCCCTTAGACACTTTATATTCCTTACTGGCTAAGAAGTTTAACATGGTCACTGTGGTCTCATCAGAGATTTTCTTGGAAGGACTTGCTACTAGGATGTCATCCACGTATTCTAACAAAGTGCTTTGTTTTAATTTTAATTCCCTTAAATCTCGGGCCAGGATCTCCCCAAAAATTGTAGGGGAGTTTTTAAATTCTTGGGCTAAGACAGTCCAGCAGTATTGTTGTTTCTGGTGGGAGTCTGAGTCCTCCCCTTCAAAGGCAAGAATCTCTTGGGACTCAGGATCCAATGGCATGTAAAAGAAGGCATCTTTTAAATCTAGCACGCTATAAAACATGCTGTCCCCAGGGAGATTAGCCAGCAGACTGTAAGCATTAGGTGCTACAGGATTATGTCTTGGACTATTTCGTTGACAGCCCTAAGGTCTTGAACAAATCTGGCTTTTTAACACGTAAAATGGGAGTGTTACATAGGGATCTGCATGGCCTGATTATTCCTTGTTTTAAAAGTTTGTCAGTCACAAGAAGGATTTTTCTAATGGCTTCTGACTTTAGGGGGTATTGTTTCACCAGAGACTAGTGGTCTATCTGCTTTAAGTCTACCTTACAGATCTGGCACTGGCTGCCTGTCCCATTTGTCCTTGTGTCCATACATCTGAGTTGACTCAGCTTAGAATGTTTTGGGGATTTTCTTCTTTTTCAGGTACTGGTGTGTTTTCTAATAAGGCCATGACCTCGACCTCCTAATTTTGGGGAACTTGGATTTCTATTTTATCTTGTTCCCAGTTTATCGAGGCCTGTAGTTTTGATAGTATGCCCCTCCCAATGAGAGGAACGGAACATTCTGGCGTATATAGAAAAGAATGTCTTAGTGTTTTTGATCCTATTTCACAGGTCAAGGGCTCCAGAAACCTTCTTGTCTCTCCTCTACCTGATACTCCTTTTGTATCACATTTTCTTTTTTGAAAGGTTTCCTTTTTGGGTGTTTAACATCAAGAATGTGGCCCCATATTGAGCAAAAATTCAACATGCCTTCTCCCACGCTAAGGTTCCCTGGGGCTCTTCTGGGGAGATGAGGATCTGGTTGTCTGGAGTCAACTGCGGAGCCCCATGGCCCCATCACATCTCATCTGTAGCCATGGGAAGTTGCCATGGCTTGGTCTTGTCTGATAGCTTCCCTCTCTGGGGTTGATTCAGACAATTCCACTTCCAATGCCCTTCCTGTCTGTAGTATGCACACTGATTACACTGCAATTGCATTGGCAGCCTTCTGGTCCCTTGGTGGGGGCTGGGGTCACTCACCCATCGTGTCGTCTTCTTCTCTCTCAGGTTACCTTGAGCAGACTGGAGGGCCACCATGAGCAGAATAGCTTGCTTCTGCATCTTTTGGTCACCTTTCATTTCTTCTGTCATATCTCTGTTGTTAAACACCCTGAAGGCTACCTCCACTGACTATGCAGAACTGGTATCAAGCCCTGTTGTCAATTTTTGGAGTTTCCTAGATATCTGGAGCACTTTGAGATATGAAACAGGTATCAAGAACCATTTATGTTAATAACATTTACCCACATAATATAACCTAAGAAGGTTTGTTATCATTTACTTGATATTTCTTATGTAATTTAATATGTCAAATAAGCTTAACTAGTTTAATATCTCCCTCTTTATAGAAAGAGAGAAAAAACTCTTTGAGAAGTCTCATGGACCCATTGGAAACCCCCAAAAAGCAAGACTTTACGTAGGATTTGAACCTTGGGGAAATTTGTCAAAAAAAAATCAAAAGTTTCTAAAATACTTGGTTAAATAGGAAATAATGTTTAGCTATCCATTTAATCAAGATGAAAACAGAAAATGCCACAGGCACACAGAGAGAGTGAAACAGTCTAAAAAGCAAACCCTAATAGAGAGACTTCAGCCTCCTTGAGTTTAGGAAATTATTTTAACAAAACATAGACTCTCTGTCTTGTAAGTAGACTCACTCAAAGATAAAGAAAAAAAGCCTTCTATAATCTCTTTGTCAAGAGTAGACCAAAACTTTAAGATTATCCTTTTATGAGAGAAATATACAAATTTTTAATTTTTAGCTTACTTTTGATATAAAAACTCATTTATTTAATTGAATTTATTTTAATCTTACTCAACATGACTATGTAGAAAACTCTTTTCTCAGGGGTTTTACTTTCACAAGCCTTCTGTCACTTGCTTCTTACATTTAGAATTTGTCCCATGTCTTCCTTCTCTCTTTTTTTCCTTCTAGTACTGTAGGACAAATGTATCTTTTTTAGAAAAACAAATAAAAATATCTCTAGTCTTTATGTCTCCTTTACTGAAAACATACATTTTACTATCCTTGAATACAAAATGTTTCCCTTATTAACTTTTAGTAGTTTTAATCACATATATTTATCCCTTCTAGATGTTGATTTTGTTTGTGAAAACTAAGAAGTAAGTAATTACTTACTTCTTAAAATATTTACTTCTGTAAAATATTGTCTTTTACATTAGTATTACATAGCTTGGCATATTTATAAATACTTTTTTATAATTTTTAGAAACACATTACTTCACAGTAAAATCTTTTTAGTTTGTTTGTAATAAGAAGCCAAAAGTACATAAATCTATATCTGATATTTTTATCTTACTTAGAAATTATCTAGATATTTAATGAATTTTTATCATTTAATTTAATCAAGTAAAACTTAAGAGTTTTAACTTACCAAAGAGATTTTGGAAGTTACTCTAAATACATATGTTATAAAATATAATTATTATTAAAAGTTTATCCATAAACTCTCATCTCACATTTAAACCATTTGTTTTTAAAAATCATGTCTAGATTACTCACAAAAACTTTATGTGACACCAAAGCAGTTAGCCATCATTTTAAGTTGTTATAAGTACATATATTAGAACACATAATTATTGTTAAAAAGTTCTTCCCAAAACTTTTACCTTTTGACATCTACCTTTTTATATCTATTTAGTTTGCCTGTTTCCAACAATTATTCAGATTGCCTATAAAATCTTTGTGAAATATCGGACAAAATTAGCTATTATTTTAAGTTATTTTTGTTGACAAATTCTGTAACAGAGACAACGTGAGTTTATTTGACCCATGAAGGCTACATGTTTACATTATATCCTATGTTGGAAACTCTGAGGACATGTTTATTTTAATTAAACCAACAAACTTAAGCAAGTTTTTATCTACCAAAGATCATTTTAGATCATGTTAACTTGAAAGACACCTAGGCTAGTTTTTATCACATTTAGAAATAATTTATATAAGTGCTTATTTTAAGTCAATTAAATAAATGTCTCTTTAGAAATTATACCATCCAGACACACATGTATAGACATGTAGACAATCACAAACAGAGATCTTTAAAATTTTAAACGTGTGTCAGGTGCAAAATTTAATCATGGATCCAAATTGTGAGCTGTTCAGATGGCTAAAGATTTTTGTTAAGATTTTTGTTTTTCTTTTTGCAGTAAGGATCCTTTTTTATAGCTGGTTTTAAAGTGATTCTATGTTTTAGAAGCTTCTTTATATTAATCAAAGAATGCATTCCATTGTGAGAGGTTTTGAATCCTCTCTTTTAAGGTGGACTTATCTGAAACAAAAGTTCCCCAAAATGGCCATTAATGTTTTAAAATATTTTAAAAGTTTACTTATTTTCACTTGCTTAATTTCAGATCTGGAATTTGGGGGAAGCTGAAGGAGGGGAGCTCAGCAAGAGGAGGGGGAGCAGCAGATTTGGTTTTCTTTGACTAGCATGTTAGTTTATTTAATTATTTTTTGTTGAAGAGGCATTACAGGATTTTTGATCTGGTTTACAAGCCTCAAAAATTAAAATAGGCTTCCCTTTGCTTGTTTAATTTTTTATAATCGGCTTTGTCTCCGATTACACACACAAATACACCAGTTTGTGTAAACTGAAATTGCCCCATTTTGGCTATTTTAAGATGAGATCTCTTTTAACATGTTTAATTAACATTGCCTGAAGGGTGGATTTCTATGTGCTCACAATCCCCACAGCATAATTTAAATATAATTAGGCAAAAGAGATGTAATCAGTTTACATAAAGCCCATCATTTTTAGCAGGTCCTGTTGGAAAAGGTTAGTGCAAAGACAAAAACCACAAAAAATCCTGACAGATCCAATATCCAGTAAAAGAAAAATGGGACCAACAGCTAGGAAAGCAAGTACCTTGGCACCGTGGTGCACGAGTTCCGTTACTCACCAAAGATTTCTTCTCAAGTTCTGAGGCTAGTTTCTTCCACCACCAAAAGCTAAAGTGACCTCTGGAAGCTGGATGGTTAAGGAGACTAAATGACCCCAGGAAGGTCTAATCTGGGCGAGGAGAGGTGGATGGAACTTCTCTACCAGAAAGTGCAAGGGAAAGAAGAACAGGGGGGCATTGAGTTTTCCCCAACCACCGCTGGTAAAGAAACTGAGGAACATAAAGAGATCTGAGAGGCCTAGAAGCCAGTTTGTTAAGGAAACAGAGAAGGATACCAGGATAATCTCCTGGGCGCCCCCAGCCACTTCGTTACAGATGGCTCAATAGTTAAGACCCAGAGTGCAGGGACCTAACTCCGCCTTTTACCACAGATACAAGATAAGACTCAAACTCTAACTCCAGAGAGACCAGCTCATTCCGTCACAGACACAGCTCAAAACACAAAAGGGCCCTCGAAAGGGCTTCAAGCCCCCAGCAGTGACAAACTCAAATGGGCTTCAAGCCCTCACTGTCCAATGACTAGTCACAAGGGATTGCTCCCATTTGCCAGAGCCGAGCATCAGTTCTTCCGGAGTGGCCGGGTCGGGCAATCCTTCAAACCACATGGGGACTCTCATGCCCCCAAGCCAGGTTACCTTCAGACAGGGATCTGAACCCCGAAGCCAGGATCCAACAAGCGAATCTTGGGAGTTGAACCCAAGGCTAGGGGAGCCTTAAACCCAAGGTTCAGGCAGCCTGTCTTTGTGAGACAACTTAAAGAAATAACTCTTATAGTTGTTCCATGGGGTGGGCGCCACTTACCTCCATCAAGAGATAGTCGAAGCAAAATGCTCAGTGTGGCTGCAGGGTCTCCCGATGGGGAAGCAACATCAAGCCGGCAGCACTGACACCAAGAAGCAAGTCCCTCCCTGTGAGGCTCACCCTTCAACCTCCCATAGCATTAACGGATTCTCTGTCCATTGGAAACTGGTGATTGGAAGAATAGAGCCTCAGAGGGACAGAGGTCCCATCTGGGTCACCAATTTGTACAGGTGGTTTGGGGGCAATGTTTGTATCTGATCACATCTTCCGGGGAGGAAGGTGTCCACCAGTAAGTGAGTGTGGAGAGGCCACAGGGCCATACCCACAACGATTGTCCTCTGCTTCTCCAGGATGCTCCTGGTCCCTGTCATACCTGCTCTGAAACCTGGCTTCCCTGCAGGTGCCTCTTTCCTCAATGACACATCTAACAGAGGCCTCTCCTTCTCCCGCTTGAGGCCGGCTGGAAGGAATTACTCGCACATTTAACCATTGCCACTTCCAGACCACAGGACAGCATTTCTAAAACAACCACTTCTCATCCCATATAGAAGATTCTCAATCTCCAGGATCTCACAGGCCCCTGGCCCTAGCTGGGAGCACCCCTCCCCTTGGTTAAGGCCTCCAGTTCCTTTCTTTCGAACAGTCATGCCCACATGTCCAGTCTCAGCACCTTTCAGGTTTCAGGGCACAGCTCAGTCCTTCACTTCTATGAAGCCCTCTTGTATCTCCTCGGGGACAGTCATCCTCTGCACTTCATTCCTCCTGTCTTCTCTGACTGTGTTTTGCTATGAAGCCTTGCCTGACTGTAACTCCCTGGAGAATAGATGTCTGTGAGCCCTGTAGCACCAGCACCTGGGACACTAAGGCTGCTTGACAGGCATTTGTTGAACTACTGGATAAATGTAATGGGAGTGTACACTGCTTTTCTGGAACAGTATTTTACAGCTGTGGGTTGGACCCATTAGTGGGCTATGAAGTCACACAGCACGTGATAACCATCATTAAAAGGTGGAAGAGGACGTCTCAGAGTGCATCACACAAAGTGATGATAGGTAGTATTTCACGAAACTTTTGTCATTATCGTGTGTGAATATATGTGTACTGAGAATTAGAAACACTGTTCTAGACAATATTGAAGGAATATAAGTGTAGCAAAGACTAAGCTTTTCATGTTCTAGTTTAGGAAAGGCTGATGATGCATTGTCCTCAGTTGTGGATATAGTGTTCAAAAGTAGCAGTGGTGAAGGGCAACATTTAACAGGGCACGTCCATCTACTTTAGGGTGGATTCATCAGATTTCTTCATTGCAGGCAATGTGTGTAGTCTGTTACAGCAATCTGACACTGCATAACGTAAAGTAGCTAGAAATAGACGCTTGGCCATTTGGTTTTCTAGGCTAAACAACTCCCAATCTCCTGGTGGTTGTTTCCATCCCACTAACAATAATGAAACCCGAGTGCCTCTGATCACCCAAGGGAATCTCTCAGCCCCCAGGGTCAGAGAGTCATAAAGTCAAATGAAGGATGAAACTGAGCTCAGGTTTCTGAGGTGGTAAATATTCTTGATTTCTGTGATACGAGCTTTCAATCCTAATTTTGACCGACTCCAGAGCTATCTTCTGACACGTAAAAACAAAATTCCTCAGAGACTTAGGAATTTCAATCAAATTTCAGTAGGAATTTAGACTATTGACAAATACTGTGCTGTTATGATAGAGTACCAGGCATCTTGGACTAGGAATCAGAAGCTAGAATTATAAGTTAGCTTTGTTCCACTCTAGCTGACTAATCTTGGATAAGTCCCTTCTCTGAACTTCATTTTCCTGGTCCAAAAAATAAAGATTATGATTTCCCTCTCCTACCTAGTGGAGCATAAGGACTTGGAACACCTTCAGGATACTACAAGGTAAGAGCAAGTTTGTTGGGATTTAAAATGGATGGGTTTTGAGAAATCAATTGCTTATTGACTGACATTGAGAAGAATGAATTAACTACTTTTGTATGGACTGGAACAATTAGTTGGTAATTTACACCTTTAATTAGAAGACTGTCCCAGATATTGGGTGCCAGGACATCAGCACGGTAAATTGAATTTACCGTGTTGATTATCCTAGAGCTCCATTAATTTTCTGAAAATAGTGTTGGGTGGGTAATGGGGAGGGGGGATTGGTGGTGGTAACCATCTCTGACAAATCATAATAAATGTTGAAAATTAGATGAGGATAAAAAATCCACTTTGTTTAGGAGGTAGGTGTGGTTATTTCTGTGGTTGAAACCTGTACCCTTTTTGATGTGTCTCTTCATCATCCTTTTCATCTTCTTTGTTACTTGGAGAATCCTGTTCAATGGTGTCCTGCTCTTCGTCCTGGAAATCAAACATTGGAGCAGAGATGGAATAATGAGAATCCTGGGCATAAAGGACCCTGATCTCTTTTGCCCAGAATTTTGACAAAGAACTTCAAAAGGTCCTTTTAAATCATTATGCAAGAAGATGGCTCCTACTGTCTACTGCACAGATGTTTTTCTCCATGTCACAAAAAAAACAGATCACACATGTCTTCATTTATTTCCATAGGAGCTGTTAGTATTATCTCCTTTTCTTTAGGAACAGGCTCATATCTCTGTTTTTTGCCCCTGTCTCTACTGTAATCATTCAACCACGCTCGGTTTTCAGGCAAGTGCTAAATGAAGTTAACACTGGAGGCTGTATAATCTCCCTTTATACTCTGCCAGCTCTGGTTTCCAAAGGACTGAGATAAAGGAGAACAATATTTGCCACCCCAAAAAGTGTCTCTTCAACATGAGAGTTATTTTAGCTTGACTCTTTTTAAGAAGCAAAAGACTCAGAAAGTTATTCTTCTTTCTTCCCCCTTAACTGCCTACATGAATTCAGATTAAAAAAACCTGTCTCAGGAAGTGAGCTATCACCTTGGCATAACATGAACTAGGTGGTAGACAGGGAGGAACCTAGAAAAGCCTGTTTGTTAGTCTCCACTCTGTTCTTCGGTTTCTGTGTGGCCAAATAAACAGTTGTTTTCCAAATGCCTGCTTCTTTTCACCTACCTGTGGATTGGCTTCCTTTCCTTTGAGGTCCCTGACTCTCCCCACCCCCAACATCTTCTTTTGTCTTGGCTGAGGATTCACCTGAGGATAGTTACTTGGTTTTCCTGGGTTTCTCCCATATATGCTTGTTATTAAACTTTGTTTGATCTTTTCCTGTTAATCTATCTCATGCCAATTTAATTATTGTACAGAAGTACAGATTACAAAAATAAAATTTTGGAACCAAAAAACGAATGTTTTTTCAATGGATGATGTATAGATGGCTTCAGCCAGAAGAATCTAGAAAGGTAGAGGTAAATTTCTTCCTCCTCTGCAGACACCAAGGCTGGCTTTATTTTCCTAGCAGCCCAAGGCTTGGTCTACAGATGTGAACACTATCTCAGCATCTTCAAGAGCTGATAAACTCCCCTTGGGGACTAGGGTCTTTCTACCAGTTGAAATAGGGTGAGTGAGTTGAAATAGGGCTAAAGGGAAATATTTCCCTTACACTGCTAGTCTTTGCTCTAATTAACTAAGTGAATTATATACCTGGGCCATCTTTCATAGGTAATCTTTCTAGTACTGTTTGAGCTCTTAAATATCCATGACCCATCCTATTCTTTGGATGGCATAGAGGATTTCCTACCTTCTTGCATTCTGCAATAATGTCTCACACAGGTCCAGCTATTGTAAGCTGTGGCTAGGGATGATGGGCAGAAGTATGCAGATATGGAGCAGTTTTGAAAACGCTCTAAGATGTATAGTGCGAAATCGCAGCTTTAGTTTTCTGTCACATGCCATGAGGCCTTTGATTCTCTTTAAAAAATAATCATAGATATAAGTCATTAGCATGTTTCTGAGCCAAAGGGATCCTCAAAGATCATCTAGTCCTTGATGCCGAACTCCATTATACTTCTGACTTAGATTGCCTTCATTTTCTGGGCTGGGCCTTGAGAACTAGGAAGGTGAGGGGATAATTGCAAGAGACATCAGCTGAGTCCAAGCTGCAGTTGCTAAGGTTGGGGTAGAGACCAGCCTTATTCATTTTTCCCTAATGTTTAGCTTGGCCAATAGTCAAAGTTTGGTAAATTTTTGATTTAAATGATCATAATCATTATTATCTTATAGTGAAATTGCAAAGTTACCTACTATCTATGGAATGTCTAACATTACTATTGTTTTCTTTTCTTTTTTTTCCCCCCAACTTTCTCATCTTCAAAACAGAACAAAACAACAACAAAACCTTCTTGACCCCACAGTCATGGACATCTGCCATCCTTCCTTCCCTTCACAGCCAAATTACCGAAAGAGTTGCCTTTACTTTTAGTGACCCACCACCTCACATCCTGCTCCCTCAAGCCACTGTGATCAGGCTTCCACTGAGATGGCTTCTGCCAAGGTCACCCAAGGACCATTGTTGTCAAATCCAGTAGCTACTCCTCAGTCTTCATATTTCTGTTTACAATAGTAAAGTATCTAGTTTTTGTTTTTGATTTTTTTGTGAACCAATATTAAACAAAAAAAAAAACACTTCGTTTTTTAGAGTAGTTCTAGGTTCACAGCAAAATTGAGTGGAAAGTAGACATTTCCCATATATCTGCTGCCCCCACACACGCTTAGCCTTCCCCATTATCAATGTCTCTCACGAAAGTGGTACATTTGTTGCAATTGATGAGCCTACATGGACACATCATTATCACCCAAAGACCATAGTTTACATTAGGGTTCATTCTTGGTGTATATTCTATGGGTTTGGACAAATGTATAATGACACATATCCACCATTACAGTATCACATAGAGTATTCCACTGCCCTAAAAATCTTCCGTGCTCTGCCTGTTCATTCTTCCCTCCCCTCTTGGTAGCAACTGGTCTTTTTACAGTCTCCACAGATTGGCCTTTTCCCTGCTCTCTGTTCTGCACATCTCTATTCCACGGCGAGCTGTCTTTTCCTGAAGTGTTCCAGTTTTTATGAAAGTCATCTTCATTCTAAGAAGTACAGACTACACAAGTAAAATTTTGGCACCAAAAAACAAATGTTCTTTCAATGAATGGTATGTAGAGGTCTTTTGAAGCATAGGATGACAAAGACAAGGAGTTTAGATGAGTCAGCTGGTTAAAGAAAGAACCAGTGAATCTTGGCTCATAAAGACATAGATGATTTTTGTTCTGCTTTGTTCTGCAAGAAAAAATTGGTGTGGGCCAACTTGAGGAGGAGACAAAGGAGGACATTGCCCTCGTCCATACCATAGGACTTTCTAATAACCAAAGCTGAGACTAGGGGGCAGGTTTTCAGTCTCCTTTCCATCACATCACACAGGCTTTCAACTTATAAAATAAAACAAAATATAGTAAACGCTAGGCTGATAATTTTATTCTTATATGTTGGATGTATGGGGTGTTAAAAAGTGTTTTGTTTTGTTTAAAGCAGTCTCTGGTAGTAATGAGCATAGGAAAAATGCCCCCTCTTGTGATGCTGGTTTTACTTTAAGGAACTGAGTGATGTGTGCTCTTGGAGGGGTGTACTGACCCCCTAGCTGCTTTTTCCAGATGTGACAAACACCTGGCTCATTTCTCTTTTACATTTTTTTGGGGGGGAAGTGGGCAATTCTTCTCCCATCTCATCCCAGCTTGCCTTTTTATACAGTACTTTTTATATGGCAACAGATAGATAAATGGTGTCAAGTAGGTCCCTATAT
Source organism: Ceratotherium simum simum (assembly GCF_000283155.1). Next base: position 1,037,796 of record NW_004454253.1, on the reverse strand, counting down.
CTTTTCAGGAAATGTCCCCTGCTGGCCCTGTCAGCTGTGACCTTATCTTTGAAAAAAGAACAAGTATATGACTTATTTTAACTTTAGATCTCTGGCTGGTCCCAAGGCTCTAGAAAAAATTGCAATTCCAACTTGTGTTGCATTTTCCGTTTAAAACACAAGAGTGTATAAATGTGAATAAAAATCTAACTTCGAGCACACACATGTGGAGGATCAGAATTGTGTCTCCCACCCCAAAATGTCTCTCTTCGGCTTGATTATTTTTAAGAATAAAAGACTTCCCCCTAACTGCCTAAAAGAATTTAAGATAGAAGTCCTGTCCCCAGGACAGGCCATCACCGTAGATGACTCTGGGTGTAATAGACTGGGAGGATCCTTGCTAAGCCCATTCTTATCAAAGTTCTCTCTCGCCAGGTCACAATGTCTATAGATGGCCCAGCAAATATCTGTTTATCAAACATTTGCTTTCCCATCTCCATGTAAATTGCTTTCCTCCCCCTAGAGGTAGCAAACTACTACCCCCAACATTCTCCTTTGTCTTTAGCTGAAGTTGGTATTTAAGGTGGTGGCTTTGGCCATTTTGGTGAGATACTAAGTTTTCCTGGGTTTCTCCCATGTTTACATTTTATTAAACTTTGTTTGATTTTCTCCTGTTTTTCTTTCTCATGTCAATTTAATTCTTAGACCAGTGTCAATGCAAACAAACCAATATCCATTCTATAGATAAGAGAGATAAGGCGAATTTTACTTGAGTATACGAATTTTAGAAGAACACAATTCAGCCCAAACAGTGGGTGACATTCCACCTGGAGAAATAATGCCAGAAAGGAAGTTTGCATGCCATAATGTAGGATGCATTTTTTTAAGAAAGGTGGAATAGTTTTATCCTAAAGTAAAATGACTGGTTGTTGCAGGATGAGAAAATGAAAAGTGTAGGAGAAACCAGAAGGGAAATAGAAAGTTCTAGAAGATTCTCAGAGAGGGAATTTTGTTTGCCGTTGTCAAAGCTGGCTAAGGTTTGACGGCTTCATTTATAAGAATTTCTTCTAAGTTTTAGTATCAAATATTATACTGATACAAAACCAGAATTTGGTGTTCTCTCTGTTAAAATGACCAAATTTTTGGGGGATTATCGATCTGTTCTTAATAAGAGGTTGTAAAGAGGTTTTACTTTACTTTCTGATTAACCTGCCTAGAAGGCAAAGATTCTGTGTCTCATTAGAATAATTAATGTATAAAATAATGTATGCAAATTGGGAAGGGGATTACTCAGGGTAGGTCTCCCCAGAAAGTGGTCTTTAAATTGAGGCCTGGAAAGCGAGGAGGACACAGTCAAGTGCATTAGGGGCTACAGTTCCAGGCTGAAAGGGTTGAGACCAGGGCAGGAATGTGGCTGGGGATGAGGCCCCTGGTCTTTTTCAGGACTTGAGACTGTAACAGAAGGGTAGTGGGGACTCATTTCATTGTTGTTTCAATTTGCGTTTCCATGATGACACGTGATGTGGAGCATCTTTTCATACGATTATTTGCCATCTGTACATAATCTTTCACAAGGTGTCTGTTCAGGTCTTCTGCCCACTTTTTAAATGTGTTCTTTACTTTCTTATTGATTTTGAGTTCTTTGTATATATTAGATAACAGTCCTTTATCCATTATGTCTTTTGCAAATATTTTCTCCTGGTCTGTGTCTTGTCTTCTCATTCTCTTGACAGTGTCTTTCACAGAGCAGAAGTTTTAAATTTTAATGAAGTCCAGCTTATCAATTATTTCTTTCACGGATCGTGCTTTTGATGTTGTATCTAAAAAGTCATCAGCATACCCAAGGCCATCTAGATTTTCTCCTGAGTTATCTTATAGGAATGCTATAGTTTGCATTTTACATTTAGGTCTACAATCCATTTTGAGTTCATATATTTCACTAGATTTATACCTAAGTATTTTATTTTTGGTGGTGCTAATATAAATGGTAATGCATTTTTAATTTAAAATTCCACCCGTTTCTGCTGGTGTATAGGAAGATGATTAACTTTCACACATTCACCATGTATCCTGCAACCTTGCTATAATGGCTTCTTAGTTGAAGGAGGTTTTTGTTGATTCTTTTGAATTTTCCCCAAAGGTAATGGGTTTTAGAGGGGAGATGAGATGATTGATTAGGTTTGGGTTTTTAAAATGATCGTTGTCGCTGTTGTGTGGAGAATGGTTTGCAGGAGTAGGCTCTGTTTGCATCTATGGTGCCTTCGTACAAACTAGAAAGAGGCTTCCCTTCTGGGGGGATCAATTAGAAAAGATGCACTGCTTTGTCCCAGCCAAGCCAGGCCAAGGGCTTCAGCCCCCTCAGATGTCACTTTGCACATACATGGCCACCCTGAGGAGGGGGAGCATGGAGTGTGGGCAAATGGTGCAAAGGCTTTTGCAGTCACCCAGGGATGGTGCAGTGATGTTGAGAAGTCAATGGCAAAGAGAGAGAGGTTGAGTTCACAGTCAAAATCAGTAAGCAAGTGGTGATTATTTAGATATAGTTGATGGAGGGGGAGGTATCAAGGATGATTCAGAAGTTTCTGGCATACATAACTGAGTGGGATAGGATGGCGACACCATTTATGGTGTTAGAGTAACACTGGAAGAGCAGTGGGTTGGCATGAGGTGGGGGACAGAAGATGTTTCCGTGTGGACATGTTT
>NW_004454253.1:815521-1029874 GCF_000283155.1 Ceratotherium simum simum | reverse complement strand
CTTCCCTAAGTAGTTTTTAACTCTATTGACCAAGCCTATAATTTCCCCAGAAGGCTCAGCAAAAAACCAGTGGGTGAATTCCTTGAGACCCGGGAGATGACTTATTTGTGATTGTATTTTCCCCCCAGAACCTAGGATTCTGTTTTGTATAATAGACACTCAGAGTGGAATTAAATTGAGTGTATTCAGGTATTTGTTAGCAAACCTGAAATACAGTTTCTCATTTTGGCGGTCTGAAAAAGTTACCTTTAGATATGAATTAAAGATTTGAACCAAGTCTAGACAAGAGAAAATATAAACAATAATAATGAATAAATTTCTAATGTTCACTAAGGGCTCATTATGTGTCAAATAAATCACTTAAAATTTATTTATTCATTTTACGGGTGAAGAAGCTGAAGCTTGGAGAGGTGAAGGGCCTACTGACGCCTGAGTTGCCGAATGACAGTGCCCAGTTTTTGAGCTGGGCAGCCTGGCTCCAGAGCTGAAATCACTGCTTCCAAATCTCCTTCGTCTCACATGTGAACACACTCAAAGGAAAATATTGAGCCACTAGTAATCAAAGAAATACAAAATGAAGCCTCAGTGATGTACCATTTGACTGTGGCAATATTGACAAAAATAATTATACAGTAAATGGGTACGTAGTACATAATCAAGAGAATTACATAGTAAATGTGCAGAAAATGGTACTCAGATACTACTGGTGGCAGTGTAAGTATAGTAGTCCATTTGGAAGGCAATCAAGAGCCATAGAAATTTATAAGTTTTGAGCACCCAACCATGAGGCACAAAGTAACTGTGGAAAAAACCGTGAAGACTCTGACATCTATTAAGCGAAAAAAAGCAGAATAGAAAACGGAATCCCAGCTGTGATTACACCTGAGCACAGATGTGAGTTAGCAGTGTCCCTGGACTGGCATCAGGAGGGAACATGAGAACAAGGTGTAATGGGACTGAGATTGCGAATGGCTTTTTGTTGGTTTGGAAATTACCTTTATTATAATGTTTTGCAAACATATTTAACTGAAACGTAAGTTGAATCCTTCAACATCAGTTGAAGAATTGGGGCCATTTTATCTCAATTTGCAAATAAAAAAAGTTCCTGAAGTGGAAATCAAAAATTCAAACAACACAACAGTGTTAGAATAAATACCCGTCCCCCAAACAAAAAGATGATCACTGAAGAGTTTTGGTGTGCTCTTCTTAGATTTTCCCAGTTCACATTTACAGTGTATTTGGAGGCTTGTTTTTAAGTTGCTTTATTCTGTGCAGACTGAAGTGCATCTCATCTCTGGATGCCGTTTCATCTCAAAACCCTTTTTGTGTGTTATTACATAGAGAATTTCTTCATTCTAGGCTTGGGCAATGATTTCAAATTTAACTAATATACCCAAATGTAACTTAGATAAAATGAAAATGATAAAGTTTGCCACTCAAGATTATGAAGCTGTTTAAGGGAACGTTGAGAGCTCATGTCACGAATGGATCTCTGAGGGTTGAAGAGGCTGCTCTGATGTGTCTTAGGGCTGAAGTCTTCAGGAGGAGAGTTTTCCACATTTACACCTGCAGGAAGATTTGGAAGGTTCTGGGGCTCCTTGGAAGGTGAGGAGGTGGGCGAGGTATAATTCGAAGCTGTTGATAACTGGGCCCAGTGCTGTTCTTGGTCAGAGAGTGAGGCTGCTGCTCCCTCTGCCCTCCAGGGGGTCAGCCCTGGTTGAGCTTCCCCTCACCTCCTTCCTGCTGGTCACCTGGAGCAAAGGGCCATCTTCAAAGCAGCTGAAGCCTCAGTTTCCTTAACTGTTAAGTGAGAATTAAAGTAGCTACTTACAGGGTTGTTGTGAGAATTAAAGAGAAAATATGTGTAAGACGTTTGGCAAAGTACTTGCTAACTATTAACAATTTCTTTAGTTCTGAGATAACTTCGATTTTAAAAGCACCATCAATTTAATATCAGAAAAAGAAACAGCACCTTAGTAATGAACGCTTGTTGAAACAGTGCATTAAATGCCCATTGATTTCAAAAAATATCAATGTGAGAAAAAAATAAGTTCTCAGACTGTGGAAATACAGTCTGATTAGCACCATCTTGCAGCGGGACTTCCCATCATCCTCCACTCTCCTGACACTCAGCCCAGTCAGTGGTCAGTCCCCTGTCCCTGCCCATCACCCATCTGCTGAGGAACAGCAAAGGGCTTTATCACTCAGGAGCTGGGACCCCTAACTGAAACCAGCTGATCCTGTGCACAGGTGAGGGGACTGAAATGCAGAAAGGTCAAGAAAGATGAGATCAATTCTGAAGACAGGATGAGAGCCACCCAGTATGAGGACAGTCATTTTGGGGTTCTTTCTAGATATTCTGTAAGACCCAACACAGAGTGCTCTGAATTCATGTTACACTTCCTGACACCTGACACTGTAATTTGGAGCATTTAAGTACTGTACTTTAGGATCCCTACCTGGAAAAGACTATGAGGTGGAAGGTACACTTAACAAAACGCACCCAGGATTCTGCCCTACTATTTTAGGGGGTAAGGGAGGAATTTTGAAATATTTGGACTCTTTTGTTTTTTTTAATTTTTGGGTCCTTAACAACTGAATAAGCCTGTGGTAGGCCAAGGGAGCAATGTGAGTAGAGAGGGTTGGGAAAGAAGCCTGAGACCAGACCCCAGTTACTAGGAGCTCACCAATCACATGCCGAGGTCAGTTCACAGAGACGGGTTCTGTGGAATGAGGTGCTGAAATGAGAGATGATGGTGACAACTCCTGCTCATTGAGTGACTGCTGTAGACCAGTCACCGTGCAGGTGCTTTATGGGATTTTAATCACCACCAACCAAACGAGGAGGGTATTATGAGCTGTGTCTTTCAGGTGAGGAAACTGAGGTCAGAGAGGTCAGGTGATTGCTGAAGCCACACAGGAGGACATGGCACAGTTAGGATTTACACTCACTTCAGTTTGACTTCACACTTCCAGTTTGCTCGATGGCTCCCTGTAGTGGATGATGTTGGATTTCAAAGAAGGGGCGGTAACTGTGGTTCGGGAAAGGGATCGCGTGCAAGACGTTGAGCTGGATTTTAACATATTGAAGGAAATTGGGCAAAGAGGGCAGTTCTCATTCTTGCTAATGGTTAGCCTTACATTTTTTCACATGGATTGAGAATATTTACTCTGACAATCACTTTTAGCAAGCCACAAATCTAGACACAGGGCATGACTTGGAATTTTAGAACTTCCTCTGAAAACAAGTGGGGATCCTCTTGTATTTTTGTATTTTGGAATTAGAATTTGTGGTTCCTAGGAAGTATTTATGCCCAGAGTATTTAAAATTGGGAGTGTTCTGAAAATCCAGGACCTGTGGGCTGTGTGACAAGTGGGTGGGATAGAAACCAGGGCCACTGTTAAGATGTCTCAGATAAAGAATCGATCTTGATGTGTGGCCTAGCCAACCACGTAACATCTGTGCCCTAGTTTTCTCATCTTTAAAATTGAGTGGACAAAATGATCTATAATGTGGCTTTCAAATCTAAAATTTTGTTTCCATAAAACTATGGTGCTCTATTCAGTATTATAAACTACCTAGTATTAGATAAAAATAAAGAAAAAGGAAAGAACGAAAAATGTTTACTACTCTTCAGTCTGGAATTCTGAAGTGAAAAGTGAGATCTCTTATATTCATTTTTGGCCTGCAGTGGTAATGAGGTTGAAGAGTCCTTTAAAAAAACCAACTATCTGTTTGTTGGTGTGTGTGCATAAATAGATATATTTCTGTTCGTCTATCAAGGTCAGCCTCTGCAGATGAACTCTGCTGCCTTAGAGGACAGGTTTTCCCATTCCAAAGTGAGTTGAGCCCTTAACCAGACTTTAAGGAAACCAGAATGACACTAACGCCCCTGAGGAGGCAGGAAACACACTGGTCTTTGGGAGGGAGCCGGACAGATGATCATTGTTCTTAATCTCCAAATTTTCATCACACTAAACTCGAAAAGTTCAAAAAGTTCCTTAGTTTTATTCCAGACAACCTGGGATCACACTTCCTTATACTCTCTTAAAGTTGTCCATCAATTATGAGGTAGACTCTGATAAACTTAAAGGGAAGTTTATTTGGTTTTTTTAGGACTGCAGACTGGGAAAGCAGAAATTCAAGTAGCACTTGAAGTGTGTCTGGGCATTGAGGGGAGAGGGCGAAGGAAGGGAGAAGGGAGATGTAGAATAGTTGTGGCTAACAAAGGCAAAGAAAAAAAGAGAGAAGGAATGTCTTTTAACAAATTCCAGGAGCAAGGTAATCATGGGGTGTGGGGTGGTGGAAACAAGCCATGAAATTTAGGAAAGTGGGAGATGACTCTGACAGGAACAGGGTCACTGTCCCCATGATGCTATCTTCCTGACAGGAATGGGGTCTCTGTCCCAGTGACCTTATCTTCCCTGAGAAGACCTGGAGACACATCTCAGGCATTTAATGAGTTCAAGGGTTCCTCCTGAGCGAGGAGTTTGTTCCTCTCCTCCTCATGTCCACCCGGCTCCATTTTAGTGCCTTAACATGAGAGACTCCAGCTTTTTCCAATTCCACAATAATTCCCTTCTATGTCTTTCTTCTCTCTCTCTCTTTTTTTTTTTTTTTGTGAGGAAGATCAGCCCTGAGATAACATCCATGCCAATCCTCCTCTTTTTGCTGAGGAAGACCTGCCCTGAGCTAACATCTATTGCCAATCCTTCTTCTTTTATTTTTTTTCCCCTTTTTCTCCCCAAAGCCCCAGGAGATAGTTGTATGTCATAGTTGCACATCCTGCTAGTTGCTGTATGTGGGACGCTGCCTCAGCATGGCCTGACAAGCAGTGCGTCAGTGCGCGCCAGGGATCTGAACCTGGGCCGCCAGTAGCTGAGTTTGCGCACTTAACCGCCAAGCCCCTCTTCTCTTAAATTAATTCAAAAAGCCTCTTCTAAGTAACGTCCTTTGTCTAATTATACTCACCAACTCTGACGATGTCTAGTGAAGTTGTAAGCCAGCTGAATCTTTTAAAAATCATAGCAAAGAGGTTAAAAAAAAGTAATAACCCTCAAGGTTAAAACTGTGTCATTGATGCAGTCAGGGAAAATTCAGTGGCATTAACTATATTCACAAAGTTGTGCAACCATCACCACTATCCATTTCCAGAACTTTTCATCATCCCAAACAGAAACTCTGTGCCGGTTAAACAATAACTTCTCCTTTCTCCCTTCCCGCCAGCCCCTGGCAACCTCTATTATAGTTTCTGTCTCTATGAACTTGACTAACTCTAGGTACCTCATATAAGTGGAATCATACAGTATTTGTGTTTTTTGTGACTGGCTTATTTCACTTAACACAGTGCTTTCAAGGTTCATCCATGTTGTAGTGTGTTTCAGAATTTCAGTTTTTTAAGGCTGAATAATATTCCATTGTATATATATACACCACATTTGGTTTATCATTTGCTTTTCCTAACTCCTAATATAATGTCTAATATAATCTCCTAGCCCTGTAAGAAAAACTTCATGGACTTGGTTGAAGAAAGTATCCATAGTCAAATACGTTTGGAAATTACTTCAGATTGTGCCCCCCTCTTAGAGTTTTGCAATTAACAATTACCTATTAAAGACTCTTAGAAGTTCTGCAAAAAGAGAACCTGTTAATTTTGCTTAACTCAGAATTTCCCAAACATATTTGATCTTGAAATCCTTTTATTTCTGGTAGTGTGCATTAACGTCTCTCAATGATTAGCGTCCACGCCATGCACAGGGGAGGCTCAGATCTAGAAGGAAAGATATAGTACCCGATTCTGCCCCCCCACTGATGATGTGATCTCAGGATGAACGCTAACCTCTCTACACCTCATGTTCCTCATATGTCAGATGAGGGTGCACAAGAGCACCCATTTCATGGGGGATGTAAAGATTTAAAACAATATTATATGACTCTGGTGATTACAACTAATAAAATCATGACTCTGGGGTCTGGCTGTCTGGGTTCAAATTTTGTCCTTCCACTTACTAGCTATATGACCTTAGGAACATTACTTAACTTCTGTACCACAGTTCTTCATCTGTATGATGGGGACAAAATTTATACCATTCTCACAGGGTTGTTGGAAGAATTCAGTCCCATTCATGTAGAATTGTGAATTGTGTTTTGTCCATGGGAGGTTCCTAATAAGTGTTAGCCCTTATTATCATCATCATTGGTGCTCTTGTTACTTCTATGACTATATCATGTGAAAGGAATTATTTCAGTCTCTTTTTTTAATTTGGATATAACTGATATATAACATTGTATTAGTTGCAAGTGTACATCATTAATGATATAGTATTTGTATATATTGTGAAATGATCACCCTAGTGGGTCTAGTTAACATCTATCACCCCACATAGTTACAATATTTTTCTTGTGATGAGAACTTTTAAGATCTACTCTCTTAGCAATGTACAATCCAGTATTATTAACCACAGTCACCATGCTGTACATTACATCAGATTATTATAGTTTCTAAAAGCATCTCCTGTTACCTGAAAAAACAGCTTAAATCCAGCAAGTTATTAAAATACCGTCCCTGCTCCTGCAAATATTTGATTCTGCTCTGTTGATTTTGATCTCTTCATCTAGAGTCTGTGATCCTTGTCCTCCCTCATTTAACTTCTTCTCTTTATGAACAAGGGCGGAGAGGCCTCGGCTCTGTTTTTGTCTGGGCATCGGGAAACGGCAGAAGGAGCAAAGGCCACTGCTCCTGTGACGGCTACACTAACAGTACCTACACCATCCCCATCAGCATTACAGCTGAAAGCAGAAAGAAGCCTTGGTACCTGGAAGAGCATTTGTCCACATCAGCCACAACTGACAACAGTGGAGAGTCCTACAATAAGATAATAGTACATGACATTTGCACTCCTGTCATGATTTATGTATCTTTCATTGTGAAATACAAAGGGAGAAGCATAAATTTATATATGCACAAGTAATACATGGAAATAGGAAGTTGGATTAGCTGACTACTCAACACAAGTGTTTGTAAATGTTACCATTCTGTTACCAATTCAGTGAAAAAGCCTGTCTGGGTCATCACATTCCAGCATTTGATGTGACCTTAGATATGATTAAGCTTCAGTTTTGTTGAGGATAAATGAATGGTCCATGTTCACCTGGTGAGTTAGTGGCAGAGAAGAGACTAGAATCTGAGTCGGACTCTTAGCCCAGTTCCCTTATCACTCCACCCTCATACTGCCGTTGAACCTTAGCTTCAGTGCTTTTGTTTCCAAGTTGTTTCAAAGTTGGTTCAGTGTGATTTACTAACCCCACACAAAAGGTGCTTTTCTAATCCTGCAGCACAGAGTTTGCCTGAACAAGGAGCACAGAGTCCTCCCTGGTCTCCTGCTTACCCACAAGCCCTGCTGTCCATGCAGACAGCGAAATGATTCAGAGTTCAGGTTGCAAGACCAGCCTTCACGGGTATTGTTTGCTGCTGAACTATTTACTAGCTGGGTAACTTTGGACACAGTACTTAATTTTTTTGTCTCAACATCCTTACCTATAAAATGGGGACATTTAATATCACTCATGGAGTTAGTTCATGGAGTTATTACAAAGATTGTGAGGAAGGAAACAGTAAGTGCTCCCCACACTACTTCACCCACTGGTGCTCAAGAAAGGTCTGACTTTGGGGTGCCCAGCACTGTGCTGCTGATCCTAAATTTCATTCACCTTTGCACCTTCCTCTTTTCCCTGGTCATGGTTTTGTAAACTGTCTCAGGATTTGTCTTTCTAAAGTGGAGCCAAGCTGCTGTACCTGACACGTTTTAGCATTTAGCCAAGACCCTGCTTTCAGATCGTGTAGATTCATGCAAAATTTTGTGTCACTGCTGATGCTCACATGACTTTTCCATGGCGATGGAAGCACAGGTGATAGGACACTACCTCCTTCTTGTAGTTCTTTATCCACATCCTTGTGATTCCCCTTGATTTCTGGTTATTAAATGATTTTTATATTTGATTTCTCAGCTATTTTTACTACCTTCTTTAGTTACATTTGGCAGATGGATTTAAATAAAAACTTCCCATTATATAGGTATCCCATCTGCCTCCATCTTTCCCTAATTCTTCCACAACAACGGGGTTAAAAAATATGCACATGAGTCTATCTTTAGGTACCTCCATCATCCATCAGTAAACGTAACTCCACAGTACAAAGTGAAATAGAAAAGGAGAAAATGCAGAGAAGACAAGTTTTGAAGCTTCATGACTTTCTTAATGGGAAATTGATGTTCCCTGATATCTTACCTTTATTGTGGAAATGTTATCATCTAGGAATGTCATTTTTGCTTTCAAATATGAAGACCTTGCCTCTGAGAACTTACAGTCAATGTCCACTAGGAGTGAGTGGCATCGGTCAGATCTGCATCATGAAAATCCTGATGAAAAGTCTCTGGAGTAAGAGTTCTCTTCTTGTACCTCTCAAGTCTGAAGGTCATCTTAAGGCAAACTCGCCATTGCTTCAAAGTAAATATGTCCACCTAGTCCTCTTGTTTCCTGTGGGGTGATTGCTGGGGGGAGGGTATTGTTGAGTTCCATAAATGACTTCTCTAAGAGAAGCTTATAATCCAATGGGCAAAATATCACAGAAGAAGGAAGGTTGCCTGGATCCCAGATGAGAGAGCACAGTGTGGACAGAGGGACCTCACAGTCACCACAGTGAGATTTACCCCCTAGACGTGACCTTCTGGGCCCTTTGTGACTATTTGCTGTAACTGTGTGGTGGCTGCTCTGATCCGCATGATACAGTGGTCATTGAGGAATCTCTGAGGGACAGACAGATCGATCCATTTGGTGGTGAGGGATAGGGATTGAGAGGGAAAGTAGACACCATGACTTCATGTTAATAACCTTTATTCAGGTCATATATTTTACTTTTCCCAAGTTGCTGGCTCTAATATCAATACATTTACTCATTCACTTTATATATTTAACTTCAACTTGTTCCTACCTTTTGTTTAATCTCTTTCTCCACTTTTCATAGCAGCAATTTATCAGTAATTTTTCTCCATCCAGTACTTAGAGTCTTTTATTTTCCCTGAATCTCCACATTACCATCAATTGGATAGGTAATTTGGTAGCTGTTTCAAGTTACAGTCTCTAGTTTCAGGCACATGACTTAGTGGCGAAGCCACCCTCACAGAGTCTTGGTGTCCTCACATGTAAAATGGAGGTAAAACCACACCAACCTCACAGATTTTCGTGGAAATAATAAGATCCTGAGTGTAAGGTAGTTACATGGGCCCTGGTGCAACTGTTACTGGACACAAACACAGGTTCACTTACTCATCACACAAGAGGGGCCAAAAATAAAAAAAATGGAATGCCAGACTAATGGCAAGGAAAGGGGCTTTTATTATCGAAAGGCAGCCAGACAAGGAGATGGGAGCTGAAACTCAGATCCACCTCCCCAAAGTGAAAAAGGTAGGGTTTTGGGGGGTTTTAGGTAGAGGAGGGGGAGCATGTGGCCTTGCTGGCTGGTGTCTTCCTACTAGCCTGTATTTGGCCTTGTAAGGCTGCTTTCAGGGAGAAGAATGGCGAGATAAGGGAATCTGCAGGTGAATGTCCTTGGTAGTCTGCCTCCGTGATGGATGGTGCATTATGCCACCAGGAAGCCAAAGAGTTGGAGTCTGGGAAGTGTCAGTTTCTTAATATTCTCTGGACACCAGTTTCCCTGTAATAAATTTCATGGACCCATAATTAGCCAAAACTTTAGCATGAGCCAGCAGGTCTTTAACAATTTGTAACTTCTATTTGAGTTGTGAAGCTCAGGGAAACAAAGGTGAAAGAAACCGATATTTACATAAGAATGTAGCAAAAGAAGCAGGGAAAGGGGATGGATGCTTTTGGTTTTAACCACATATATGCTGGGATTAATGTAGGGGAACCAATACCAGGGCCAACAAGGAGCCGTTCAGTAGGTGGCCAGTACCATGTTCCCTTAGTCAGTGCAGCTTCTGTGTCCCAGGAGGTTAGGCTGGTCGTGTTTCCAGCTGTTGTTAACAGAGGTGCTTGTTGCAACTCCATTTTTTCCAATCTATAGAATACTGCAATCTGTTCCACTCATCCTGTAAAGAAAGGCATTTTGATGGTAAATGTGTTAACAGTTTGAAAATGAGTATAGCTGGCAACAATATCAGGTTTTTATGATGCAGTTAACCCCTTTTCCTTTCAGATGTCAGAATGACAAATAATCCTGCATTGCGCCTGGTACCTATTCTTCCCCAGGCTTTGAACTAGACACCTGTGGTCCCTCGGAGATGCCCTCATCCTGTTAGTGGCATCCATGATTGAGTGTTACATAAATATGAAAATTGGCGCAGGTCCCTCTATTCTCATCTGTTCTAAAGGCAGAGCCTGTTCTAAAGTTAACAGGCATGCAGACTTGAGAGAGATGCACAGTTTAGCTGTCCTACGCAGACTCTCTTACATAAGCTTCAAGGTTATGAGATTTTCTCCATTTTTTTTCTGAATGGTAGGAGGAAAAAACATGTTTTTTAGAATCACTTAGGGAAGAAAAGTGCTTGGGAAGGTTTTAGGTTGGGGACAACTATTGTAGGTTAGAGGATGATGGCAAATGTGAAGAAAAGATTGAAGATAGAGAGACTGTTGGAGAAATATCCTGAGGAAAGATTAAGAGCATTAGATGGAGAATGGACAATGGCCAAGAGGAGAGACAGGCCTTCCTCAGAGACAGAAGACAAGTGAACAGTCAAGAAGAAGATAGAGAGGCATTTTGACGCCAAGAAAATGGATGCTGGGGAAACTTAGTATCGTATCAGCAAATTAGGTAGTGAAGTCACCTTCTGAGAAAGAATGGGTGTAACTTGGGTCTTGGGGTGGTTTGGCCTAGCCCAAGTGATGAATGCAAGAGGGAACTAGAAAGATATATGAAAGGATGACCAAGCAGCCTACGGTGCCACCTGGGGTTAGCTAGACTCATAGTGGGGCATAAGAAGGTTGTGTTTGGAGGCGGTATTTGAAATCTTGGAGATGGGGCAATTCCTAGTGATGATTTTATCTAAGATGGCACTTCGTGGGTACCAACTGAGGCCATTATGGTTAAGCAAATCAAGGCAGTAGGAAGCCAAAGTATCAGTGTCACCTACTGGCTTATGGAAGCCAATGAGGAGGCAAACAAGAGATACAGAGAATTTGAAATTTTCATGGTAATATCTGAATAACGCTTGCTTGCCCTAGCCGCACATCATCTGTACTTACCAAGGAGACTCTGGGTGTGGATATGTATAACTCTCAGAACCATCTCAGTAGAGTTTTATTTAGCCACGCAAGGTGTATTTAGTTTAAAATTCTACACTTACATTGACACTAATACATCATGGAGATTAAGGTGGGTGGATATGAGGAGTTGGGAGAACAAAACCACTGTGTCAGTTCCCATAGGCATGGATGCCAAGGCAGAGTAACAGTCTTGGCCTCTAGGTCTAGCAGAATCCAGTGTATGCTCTTGCTCTTCTGTTTCAGACTTTAATCTAGACTGTCCAAGGAAGTCAAAGGCCCCTGGCAGCATTTGGATTATAACCACCTCTTCACAAATCATCTTCTCAAAACTCTTTGAGAACCCAAGAGTGGGGCCTTTTTAATTTGTATATCTTTAAATCTCACCTAGTACCTGGCACGTAGATGTTCAAAAAATATCCATGGAATGAATGAATGAATAAGCTGTGCTCTCCAGGATCCTACATTTCTCTAGAATATACTTTCTTTCGATTTAGAAGTCTCTGTGAACCTTCCCCATTCTTGATCCACTCAGCCCATATCTTTTGAAAGATACATAGCTATTATCCAATTCTGTAAACACAAATTACTAGCATTGGCAATGTAGGCAAGATCTGCTTCTTCCTACTAGGTCTGCCATGGTTCCTCTGCTCTTTATCTTGCTGGTGCCTGGATGAAAATCACACTTTAATGTGTTCAATGGGTAAGTCAAGTCTATGTTTCCAGGGCTTTTTTTCAATGCAACTATAATAAATCTGGAAGTGAATCTTAGAGTTTCACTTAATAAGACCACTTAATTAAAGTGTGGGTGAGTAACTGCTACCTCACCACTCTGGCTGGATCTCAGATTGACAATGTTCAGATGCTTCTAGAGCTGTGAAAGTTGAGTGTGAGGTGGGGGACAAGTGAAGGTTGTGACTCTGCTAAAATCTGAAACTGTATTTTCTGAGCTGTTTCAAAACCATACAAAGGGGATCTTTGGATCAGACTGAAGAAATGTGTTGACTTCTTTTAAGACAGTGGGAGGAGAGGATAAGTGTAGTGTGAGCAGAGTGTTGAATACAATGAGTAGAGACCCATCAGTGGATTACCACCTTCAGTGTGGTTGGCCTCTCTCCCATCACCTTTGCCATGAGAGGAATTTCTTAAAATGTTCACAAGAGTTTGTGAGGTTGGATTTGCTTCCGTGGAAAAGCCTCATAAGTGTTTTTCCTTGAGAAAGATACACTTTCCAATTTAATGAAGAATTCTCTGGCTGTCTCTTCACTGTTACTCTTTCAGGGTTAGATGCAGCTCACATCTGTCAAATGTCAGCCACGCTCCAACTCCCATTCTTGGCTAGTAACCACCATCCCTCAGAGTGGGTGGACAAGATCTGGGGGGGTCCTGCTTATTTTTTCACTTGAACCAAGGCTATAAATTGGGTCTCTGTGGGCCAGGTGCCCTCATCCTTTAACAGGAAAGTCAGTAGGAGCTCAGTAAAGGGGTCCTGTGGGAAGCCCCCCTTGGCTTCTCCCTACTTATAAAATCTGTAACACATGTTGACTAGACCCAAAATTATGTCATTGCCTCATAACATTTTGAAGTTCCAACTTCTGAGGCCCTTGGGAGAGGAGCAGTTGTTATTATAAGCTCAGGATTTAGGACTGGCAACGGAAGTCATTCAAGGTCTCTTCCGTGTTGTCTCCCTTGCTTTTATGTTATCTTATTTTATTTGAAGTTTTAAAACTATGACTTTACTTATTTTTATTATTATTTTTTTATTGAGGTGACATTGGTTTATAACATCATATAAATTTCAGGTGTATATCATTATATTTTAATTTCTGTGTAGACTACCTCATGGTAGTCTTTGGGTTGGTTCACCACCCAAAGTCTAATTGCTACTCATCAACTTCATTGCTTTTAGGCAGAGATTTGGCTGCTCTCAGACTGAGCGCAGGCAGCACTGCCATGTAGAAATGAGGTAAACAACTAGATTTTGTTCCCCAGGAGAATGCATTGACAAGCATGGCTGCTGCGACATCTGTGAACCCTTATGTGTCAAGTGCTGGGGCCAACCCAGGAAGACTGCACTGGCTGCCCCATCACAAGGTGAGTGGCCTCTCATTATCTCCTGGGGTTGAGAGCTCATGGGTTGCAAGATGGAGAGAGGAGGTGCTTACCACCTTAGAGGCACCCCTTGGGCCTACAAGGAAAAAGAATCAAACTCCTTCCCATGACAAAGAAATCCTCCACAGTCTGGCCACAGCCCTCCTCTGAGCATCTTCTCCCCATGATGCCCAGCACCCACTGCAAGAATCAGTTCCCTGGAGAGTAGAGGGGCTTTCTCATTGATGAATATGGTGATGGCTTTGATGCCTGGAATCTCATCCCTTTCTGCACACCCATCCCTCAGCCTTCATCTCCACCTGCTGATCCAATATCTACTCAAATTTCTAAAGTCAGTTCAAGGGTGAACTGTTCTATGAAGGCATTTTTTACCTCTTCCGGTGGCATTAACCTCCCCTCTCTGTGTTCTCCTGTGCTCTGTATAAACTTCCAGAGGAGCACCTGTGACATCTTAAGACATTCATCTACAAATCTATCTCTTTGTTAGGCTGTAAGCCCGTTGAAGTACTCATCTTTGTATCTCCATTACCTATCACAGTGCTAGGAAAGTAGTAGGCACTCAATAAATGTTTGATAGCTGAATGAATGAGGAAATTGCAAATATCCGAATAGGATGAGCATCTTTGCTAATATACTGGGAATTTCTAATGAAGAGAGTTGGGAGCCTATTGTATTTTTAGTCAACACTCCTCTGATTCTAGTGCTTAATATTTGTTGACTGACTAAGTGTTTGAATGAATGGCTTCTTCACCGCTCTGCTAAATGTGAAGGAAGCAGGGTCTCTCCCCAGACCAGTATGATGAGGCTGCTCCAATGGCAGATGAATCTCTAGGATGGACGTTCCCTCTGCCTTGCACAACAGTCATTTAATCTAAATCTTTCTCAGGACTGTAATATCCTCAGCAGGAACTGTGGTGTATTTGTCTCTTTATTCCCCCACAATGATCAACATATAGTAATAATTCAATAAATGTGTGTTTTATTGATCTTGATAAAGTGTATAATCAATGTCATGGGCTTGGCTCTCCAAATGGCTCCCTCAGAAAGGAAGGGAGGGAGGAAGGGAAGGAAGGAAAGAAGGGAGGAAGGGAAGGAGACACAAAAGGACAGTTACAAGAATTCTCAATGCTAGCAGTGATTGCATTGTTTAAATTTAAATTTTCTGGGCTGGCCCCATGGCTTAGCTGTTAGGTACGTGCGCTCCGCTGCTGGCGGCCCTGGTTCGGATCCCGGGTGCGCACCAATGCACCGCTTCTCCGGCCATGCTGAGGCCGCATCCCACATGCAGCAACTAGAGGGATGTGCAGCTACGCCATACAGCTATCTACTGGGGCTTTGGGGGAAATAAATAAATAAATAAATAAAATTTAAATTTTCTCTTTAAATATCTATGCCCCTATATATCGAATTTGCTTTAAAAGCAGCTTCAGGGCACACTATTAGATACAGACAGAATTCCAAAAACAGATCTTGTTTCTTCTCTAACTTCTTACCATGTCAACAATCAAATCCCACTGTGTGTTTGGACGTCTTTGAAGTAAGGGAACTTTTTAGTATTTGTTTAATAAGGCAGCTTCCATCATTCAGTGTACATTGCAGAAGTCATGATTGTTCCAGGCTCATTAGAAGTGAGAAAAATTCTACAAGCATAAATGGCCCTTTAAAAAAAATCTAAGCCCATTGGTACAAGATCAGAGGTACACCTCCTGGGACATTTGAGTAGTTTAGCTTGTTTAAGCAACACATGCTTTAGCTTTTGAAGAAAGAAAATCATGTGTATGGATCTTGAACCGGGATGTCCCCCTACGGAAATCTTGTTCCCCAAGAACAATATTCTTCTCATCTCCCTGAGCGCTCCATTTCTTTTTCCATCTCTTTTCCTTGATGTCAATTACTTGCAAATATGTCCAAGAAAGGGCATCGTATCATGGCAATGAACTACCTGACTTCTTTTCTAATCTATATTTTCCTAGAATGAGGTTGAGAAAATGAAGAGAAAGAAACTACTCTGAAAGATGGTGATGTTGACTTATTTGTTCTTGAAACAACAACAAAGTATTTTCCGTAAGCATTTTCTTGAGTGGAATCAGGTCCATTCAGGACAGTCTTAAGCACCTGTTTATGTCAAGTCTGAGTTAGGTGCAAGGTCCGTGAATTCTTATAGGTGACTCAGGAGGTCAAAGTCAAGGGATGGTGAGGCACTCAGGGACAAGCAATAGTGGGGCAGCTTTAACACCCTAGGCCTGAAGCAAGAGCCCCAACCACGGAGAAGGAGACGCCTGACAGAAACTGGAGCTACAGGGGACACAGCCACTCCAGAACCACGGAAGGAGGAAGCAGAGCTGTGGCTCTGGGAGGAGTAAATACCCCAATATCTCTCCTCCCACCTCAGATCCCCTGCTGTGTTTCCCCTTGTCTGAAACTAACTAGAGGCCAACAGGAAACACCACTTACAGGTGAGGGAAGTAAGCTTGGGGATACAGTCCCAAGTGGGCACACTTCCAGGACCCATCAGGACAGAGAATGACCGAAATGGATCTGGTAAGGGGTAAGGGGAGACAGACAGAATAACCAGGACAGTTGGTCTCTCTGAGTTTCTTCCTTTATTTAAGCTTTTGGATATCTCTAGTCCTGATAGAATAAAGATCATCCCTAAAGGAGTTTTTACCTGGGAGAGGAATGTTAACATTTAACTTACAGGTTTGCCTCAAAACCATATGGGAAGGAAGTAAATCAGTGGGGATATAGATGAAATAAGATTGGCCATGTGTTGATAATTGTTGACGATGAGTGATGAATATATAGGGGGGTACTGCTAAGTCCTGTATATGTTTATTTTATATATATTTATATTTTTCCATAATAAAATTTTAAAAATACTAATTTAACCCTGAAGTTGTTTTACAGGAAATCAAAATTTAAAAAGCCCTCTCTTCATCTTCTAGTTTTCATTTTACATTTCCATAAACCCTTGACTTTAGCTAATTAATGACAAGTGAACTTGGAGGAAGCAAGTGCCCCCTTTGCCAGGGCTATTTAACATGTATGGCTCTGCAGTGCCCTGGTCCTCTGTGCCCAAGCTAATTCCCCAACCTAATCCTGAAGGAGTCAGAGTCAAAGAACTAATTAAAAGCACTCAAAAGTTACCTCTGTTCTGACCCATCCTCAAATGTTTTATGTGATCTGTTTCAAGGAATTCAGGAAAAAAAGACCTCTTGCCAGATTGTATTCTGTACAACATAAAAGTACCAAGAAATTACATCAAGTGTCCTTGTGATGGCTTTAGGTAGGCCAAGCCAACCATCAGCACAGAGGACCAGCTAACCCTGACTTGCCAACTCTTCCATTCTGTTTCACATCACATCACACACACACACCCTGAGGCTTCTGGGACATTCAGTGCCAATCTTGAGAACATCACTTCTACCCTGCTCTTTAGCACTTGGTTTTGCCGCCAACTTCCTTTTCATGAGCCCCACTGGACCCGGAATGGCTCACTGCTTATGAAAAGGCCAAGAGCATGGGTGACTTGGGGAGAGAAGTGCTTTCCCTGTAGAGATTAGCTTGCCTGAGTGTCTCAGAAATCCACATATTGGATGACTGGTGGTTCCAGAGATGGCTTGAATTGGCTTTAAAGAAAATTTTCATCACATGGAGCCCAGAGCAAGGTATCTCTTCTCCTCCACTAGGGAAGATTTCATGTCGGTGGAACTCCGTGCCACTTGAAATGGTACTTTTCTTCAGCTTCCTTAGCAATTTTTCTTGAGTGAGATGGGAAGGCAAGTGATGATGTAACTCAGTGCCTTCACTTAAGCATGACTCTTTTCACTATCTTTCGATCTTTAGAAAGAATCATGTTCTTATGAAAACATGGTATGTCACCTGTGCTTTCCTTAGGGCAGGGGTAGAGGGAGGTGGTTTAAAGCACAATTATGTGCTGTACTTTCTTAAAATCAAGCACTCGAGTAAAAAAGGCAGCCCCTTTCCTACATAAACATGGTGGTGTTACACCACCTGCTTCAACCCCCCTACCCCCAAGTTTCTGGATGGTTTTAAATGGATCCCATCATTGACAGTACTAGATCACCTCTCTCAAGAGAAATGATTTCCCCCTAAACCAATCTGTCATCTCTTTCTCTGAAATACAAAATGATGATATACTTTCCATCCCCTTTTCAACTGAACTTGGCAAGAAAATGAACCCTCACAAATAAACATGCCCCATTCACTTTCAGGAGAGCATTCAGTCACTTTCTTGTTTAAAAACCTCAGAGAGCTCTTAGGCAGTTTTTCTAAAAGGGAGGTTTTTTGTTTTTTTAGTTAGCCACACCCCAATTATTCCTTGAAAAATCTTCTAGCTCAGGAACCAGAGCCAGGGTGGGGCCTGGATATTCCCAGTTGGCATTAGTGCCATCAGCTAAAAGTCTAGGCTGCACACAGTCTTATCATTATATGCCATGGTGCAGGGATCTGTTTTGACATGGACAACCAGATGGTTGTCTGTCTGTTTAGGGCTGGGACTCCATGCTCTGCAGTGGCCAAAAGGATTGTTCCCTCCAGTAGTGCTGGGTATGGTGACCAGAACCTGAGGGGCTAAGATTCCAAGAATGAAGTGGCCTTCTGTCTTATGTTGTTGGCTTTAACCCCATTCTGTTTCCAAGCAGATGCAAATGACACAGACTTTCAGGGTGGGAAGGAGATGGAAGACTGCAAGCAACACACTATTCAGGATGCCTTGTCCCCACCCCAGCTGCCTACAAACTTGGGATTGAAATGCCTCTCCCCAGTTTAGGGCTGGCTCTAGCTATGGAAACAGGAAGATTAGGATAAACCAGTGCCACCCCAGGACCGAGTTGTTCAAACCCTACACCTGGCATTCCGTGTGGTGTCCAGCCTGACTGGGGAGAGGTGGTAGAGATAAGGAAGCCCTACCTTTGTCTGCAGGCCCTCAGCTCTCCCAGGCCCAGATGCCAGCATCATGCCCTTGGGGGCATGTGTGTGCTAAGTGTTCAGTAACCTCACAACTGATACAATAACTACTACTCTAAGGAAGCTCTAGGAGACACCAATTTGGCACCACCTGTATTATTTAGGAATCATTTAGCAAATTCCATAGTAATCAAGACTGTCAGTGACCAGAAGGTGGAGAAGCTGTTCTCAAAGTGTGTTCTCTAGACTGGCAGCATGGTCATCACCCAGGAACTCAAACATGCAAATTCCCAGCTCTCTCCCCTCAAGACCTACTGAATTAGGCACTCTGGGGATGAAGCCCCACAGCTCATTTCATCTATTCACATTACCCATCTGACTCTTGCACTTGGTAAACAGTTTGTATTTTTCTGAGAAAAATTCTTGGATACAATTTACTTAATCACAATTGTTCTTGGGATTACTTTGAAAGGGAGAAAAAGAACCAAAACTACAAAAATATTAACAATGATGTTATTACATACATTGTATGTGTATAAAACCAAAGGTTTTAGAAGCCCATGTGCTAACTTATCTGTGGTGCCCTTGTAGGTGATTGCAAACAAGGTCAGAAAATAGAGACCGTGGTACCCTTCACATTAGGAAACACTTGCAAAAATGACACTCAAAATCAGAGTTCATTGATTACTTGCCATATGCACAGGCCAGGCTTATAACTGGCATCTAAGGTACAGAACAGTGCTTCGTTCTACCCTTTGAGAGCCCTTGAAGTTGGCACTTCACTTGCAAAGTGCAGGCATGCTGATAACTAAAGGAAGAGTGTTTTCTCCAAGGCCCCTGGATTCAAAAGCCCATTTGGTGTCTTGAAAGGTCAAAGACCTCTATCTGACTATTGGCTGGGTGTGGCTGGGGCCTACAATGTGGGTTTAATCCCTGCAGGCACCGGTTAGCTTGTTTGGAACCAGAATCAGGACTCCATCCCCAGCCAGTTCTGACATGCCTGTTATTGGGTCCAAACCTTGGGCGAAGGATGGGTACGTGACTAATATTCCACATGTTCTATGATGATCACTTCGAGGCACCCATGTTGATTCTGGAACAATGAAACCAAGTCAGGGCAGCAAAACATGAACAATACATGTTCTAATACTTAAGGCCATTCCAGAAAGTCACCCTTACAAACTCAAAAATCTGTTTTTCCTCTAGGATTTCTGATGATGGACACTGCATTTTGAACTGTCACTCAGGCCAGTTTGAATTTAAGAACCAATGCCACCCATGCCACTAAACTTGCCATGAATGCCAAGGAAATGAGCCCTCTAAAAGCACCTCCTGTGGAGCAGGTGAGGGAGTCTGGGTGCTTGCTAATTCTTTCTTGTTTCAAACCTGTTCTCCTCCTGGACGTTATTTGGTTGACTCAAGAGCTTCATTTATGGGGATGAGGAGTTGAGATCAGACAGCTGTTCATTAGAGAGTGTGTACAACCTCGAAGTTTCTGCCTGTTGTCAGGACACAAGTTCACATTACTGTGGACACACACTCCCTGCCCCTGAGGAGGTGGGAGAGAAGCTAAGAGATGTCTTTCCAGAGAAGGAGAAAGAAAGGGCATGCAAACATGATGCAGACACGAGGCAGACAGTACAGCTAAGACTGGTTGAGGCAAAAGTGAAAAGCCAAGAAATTAAGACAGATATATTCAATCTTTAAGAGAAATATTTTGATAGAGGCTGTGGCAGGGTCTCCTCAGCCCTGAGCTATGTCATTTAGATGTTGTCAGAGCCCTGTGGGAACAAAGTAATCATCTCAAAACACAAATACCATCTTTTCTGTCCCAGTTTTAATAACTCTAACAGTTTCTGCTGTCATTGGATTATATACCGTGATCTCAAAGGCCCTCTGTGGTTTGACCCCTGACTCCCCTGCAGCATCCCTTCATAGGCCTGTCCCCTACTTTGACCTCATGTGGGACTGATTCATATTTTATTTGAACTACACAATACCTTTAAAATTTGAACCAAATTTACAAATTGGAAAATTTCAAATAAATACTTGAGTTTTAGTTTCTCTTGAAAACATGGAAGATCTAGCAACACTGGGCCTACATTCCCCAAATGGTTGCCTGGAGACCAGAGGAGGCTGTTCTCCATTTCTCCACAGTCCCTACCACCCCAGTTGTCTCAGTGATCCTGAGCCTGTAAGTTAATCACCGTCATCATACTTACATGGTTTTTCTGGTGGAGAGGAATTATTTATCTGTGTTATTGCTTGTAATAAACCAAGAAAAATGAGGACCAAATTGAAACTATCATGCATTTCCAGAAAATGGGGGATACCACATTTCTTTGTATAAATTAAAATTATTTCTTTGTATTTCTTATGTAAACAAAGTATTCTATTTCAAATGAGTCACTGTGCCTGTTTAAGAATCTCCTTGTTTGTAGAAAGGGGAGCACAGACAAGACAGCATCTAAAATCCTTTCACATTTAAAACACACTCAATCTTCGCACATAGTACAAAATTAAGGAGCAGGTTGAATGCTAAACAAATGTCTAAAATGTTCTAGGCATCCTACAGCTGCTTGGACCAATCCACACATAAAATGCTTTGGCATATTTTCTGTATTTTCTATGTGAAAGTACGTGTCAAATCCATTATTTTCACCAAAATTTATTGTGCCCTTTCCATGTACAGGTTCTATAAATAGTTGCATGGAAAATGCAATAAATGATAACATGATACTTGCCTTCAAGGAGATGACAGTCTGACAGAGGGGTGCGTCCTCATGTATACTAAAACGAGAAAATATTAAAGACTAAATGAATGGCAGGAATCCTACCACAGGTCAGAGAAGAAACATCACTTTCAGCTGTAGTTGGCAGAGGAGGCTTCCCGGAGACAATATTGTTGAGAAGCTCTGGTTAGCAGGGTTCTCTCCTCCTAAGAGCAAGATGTCCCTAGGTCATGTATTAGCACAGCTGTCACACATGAGACAGTGCTAAAGAAGATGGATGATTGAACTGATGTAGTTCCATATGAACAGGCTTTAATAAAAGGCTGGAAATCCTCTGGCTAGGGAGTCCCATCTACACACATAAGCCTCTCCCATCAGCTTGTAGAAATTTCCTCTCCTGCTTAATTGTCATTTTGTTAAGATTCAGGTCTGAATCCTTTTGGGAATGCAGATCTCCAGCTATGTTTGTGAAGATTCACTCTAAATTCTCTTCCAGGTTTATCCTCCACCAAACTGGACCCAAAGCTAAATTCTACCAATCACACAACAGCTCCATAAGCAAAATGTTGAAGTAAACTTCATCAAGTTTATGTCCAGAGTCCCTCAGCCTTTCTTTCAACCATTCCAGCAATCCTTTTCCCCTCATGCCTTCAACCCTCACCCTTCCTTTCCCCCTGCAGACATCCAATGCCTTCACATCAATCCATCTTCTCTTCTAAAACAATCAGCTGCCAAGAAATGCTCTGGAAACAATTAATTACTCTTCAGTATAAATGAAGCCAATCTGAACATCTTTTGGTGTTCTTTATACTTGAACTCTTGTCTCATATTATCACATGGAAGAGTTGGCACCTGACATAAATATCAGCCCTTTTACTACTAGAACCAGCTTGTCCTACAGATCATTATAATTTAAATTCTGAGACTCTGGGCACGTAGCCAAAAATTTATGCATGGTATTTAAATCAATGGGGTATCCAAATTATTGCCAAAACTAAGTGAGCTGCCATACTACTCAGGCTATTAGATATATGACCAAATCTTGGTGTAATCCTGGACCACACCCATGGGAAAAGCTGGCATGGTCAAGGCATCTCAGTGATCTCCTTTTGCAGGGTCTGTGTATTTTAAATACCAGGACCCTTGAAATCTCTGTCCTTGAAATCTGAATTACAATACCCAAAGGGGTCAAAATAATAAAGCCAAATCTGAACAATAAAAATGGGTTTGGAGAACAGTTCCTTTGTTATCTGAACCCATCATCGTGTTTGTTTTAAGATTGTTGATCCAGTTGGATATTTTGGAAAAATAGGAATATTACCAAATATTACTTCACTCACTCACTCACTCATTCAATCATTCATCAAATATGTATTTTGACTCACTGTATGCCAGGCTGCCCCAGCCTTTGGATCCTGAGCTGATGTCATATGAAGGTGTAGGGGATGAACAGCAGCTGCTGGATGGAGGAGAGGGCAGGCTTCCCACCGCTCTCCCTCCGATCTTCCTACCTGTGTCTGAGAAGTTTCAGTCTCTGAAAAACAGGATCTTTTCTGAATGAGTCTTGGTGGAACTGGGGTTTGCTATGGTTTCATAAAGTGCCTGAGAAGAATATAACTTGGAAGGTTGATCCTCTGTGGTCTCCCGAGATCTCAGGTTCCACCAGATCAGGTTGTTGTGCTCCACAGCATTGTCCTACAGCCGTAGAATCAACAAATGCACATTACATCCTCCCAATCACTCTCCTTCCCTTAGAGGATGATGTTCTAAGTCAAACTTGGAGACAGCAGACACTTTTTTCCACCACCTCTGTGGAAGCCCTCTTTTTTTCTCTGTCCCGCAGGAACCAGCAGACTTCTGGCATGAAATCACAAACAGAAAAGAGGTAACTTCAGAGCCCATAATCCAAGGGTGTGATCTTTAAATCTTATTTGAACTTGGGCTTTAATTAAATAAGAAACATTAGGTTAGACCATTTGAGAGTGATGAGTTTACGGGTAAAAAACAGTCGATTGTTGGCCATTTCATGTGGTTCAATTTAATATTATACTGACTTTTGTTTCTGCACTTGCAACATGGGGTTAGTGCTATCAGTATCCACAAATTCAGCAGCCTTGCATCTTGAAGGTCAATGGTTCTGGATCTTTGTGTGGTAGATCACATGATGAGTGAACACTGGACCCCAGTTATTTTGGGAAACACAGATTGGCTGCTCTTCAGAGGCAGGGGCATATGAGATACCTGATTCAGAGAAGATGTATACCCTAAACACACTCAACATAAACAAAAACTATAGGAGGGGACAGGGGTAGGCGACCTCTAGGTGCATCTATATTAACCTTGTATTTATATATATACACACACACAATATATATATATATTATATATAATGTAAAATATAATTACTATATACTATACTATATATATAAATATATATATACATACACATATATATGTAAGGATTATATATGTATATATATATATTTGTCACTGATTATAATCTTTTTTCATTAATTCTGATAGTTTGTAATTGATTAGAATTTTCCTTTCCCTCCACTAGAAAATCCCCATAGTCTCACACTAAGGGTACTGCTGATTCTTCCCTTGTAGAGTCCAATGTAGATAGAAGCTCAGGAACTTTCAGGAATGCATGTAAAGGAGTCAGAGAGGTGTGCTTGGTCTAATGCTCTGATAGGCTGTCATTATAGAAATTGGCAGCTGTGCCAAAATTCAGAACTTAGTTAACACAAGTGTGTGATTTTGATAAAAGAATTCAAAACCATTTAAAAGATTGCACTGTCATAGAAATGTCTCTATCAGTGAGCATTTGTTTATTCTCATGGGATCTCTGTATACCCAAGTCTGAGATCTTCTACAGACACTGAAAGGAGCCCTTGGGAAAGTTAACCACATTCTGACTTGAGTTATCCACAGGGCATGGTTGGTGCTTTTGCAGTGACATCCCAGACAGTAGTCACTGTTCACTCAAATATATGAAATGTTGGAAAATGATTCCCTACAAGCAAAACTTTTCAACTACAAGTACATAGATATTGTACTGCTCGTTAAATCCATTCTTACACTCCTGGTACCCTAGGAGCCAAAGCACTAGGTTACATCTTTTTTAAATAAAATATCTGGTGTTATATTAGCTTCATTGTTAATTTGGTACAATTTCCCTTTTTCGTTGCCCCTCCATCTGTTCAGATAAGCATGGCTGGGAGCGCTATGTGTACCAGGGGAAGCGTTGGGAGAGCTGCCCAGTGGGCCACCACCCTGCAGAGGGGCATCCCTGCCTCTCCTGCCCAGACAACTGTGAGCTCTGCCACAGTGCACACATCTGCACATGATGCATGAGCGGCTACTTCACAGTGCCCACCAACCACACCTGCCAGAAGTGAGAGTGTGGACGGAGTGAGGCTGCCCTGGGGCCACTGCCCTGAACCATGAACTGGCACGAGGAGCGGTACTCCTGATGACCCGGAGACTGAAATTGTCTTCCTGGCTTTAATGTCAGCATCTGGGATGACTGCGTGACTCTATATGTCAAGTGGGGACAGTGACAGATACCCCTCTCTTCCCCCACACAACTTTTCCCTGAGTTCCCCGAGACACAATCCAAAGACTTAGGAATGCAGCTAATCACATACAAAGTGATCTTGAGTGCAGGGCTTGTGGGCAGGGTATAGTGGAGACAAAATTGGATTAGAATCCAAAAGTCCTGGTCAGCAGTTTTCTCCTTCCCAATTACTAGTTATGAGACCCTGGGCAAAATTAATCTAATTTCTCCATGCCTTGGTTTTCTTCATTTGTGAAAGGGAGAGCATAGCACCAAGATGGTTGCTGTGAGAAGCCAGTGAAAATCAGCCTATCTAAAAAGACCTGGAAATATTAAAATGTTCTGTGACTCGTATGTATTATTGTTTTTGCCCAATTCCTTATCTTATATGGGAAGAAGGATATTGAAAAAACAGCACTTATAGTTTTTGTTCCCTTCCATGTAAGAATGCTGTAGACCTTTTCTGCTCTGTAAAGAATTATGCCTGGTCTGGTGCTGAAGAGAGCTCCAAGGTGTTTCTAGAATAATTAAGACAGTCATTCCTTTTTCTTCTTAATGTTTACTAATGCAGTATAGGCTTTAAAACTTTAAAAAACAATGTTTAGGAGGACTGATAAGAAGAGACAGAGCCTCATCACTTATATATCCAAGTCCATATCCCAGAAGCAGAACTCATTTGTTTAATAAATCAAATCTACTAGTCTGACTTCAAAACTAGTGGCATGGCTTACAGTTCAACTTTGTTGTATTTGTACCCAATCAAGCTGATCCAATCTATTAAATTAATAGAAGGAGATAAAAATGTCCATGACACATACATCCTCAAGGATTGTTTTGGGTTTCATAATTCCTCTATGATTTGCTTGAAAATTAGCGACACACCCACATATTTTCACAGCAATTCATGTGTCTCCACTCAGTTACAATGGAT
This sequence comes from Ceratotherium simum simum, assembly GCF_000283155.1. The sequence goes on along the minus strand of NW_004454253.1, from coordinate 1,004,333 downwards.
TGTGTTTTGCACTCCTCTCACTGCGTAGGTGAAGTCCAAGACCCAGACCATGAAGAGCGCGTGCCTGGTGAAGGAGGCTGTCTGGGCTGCAGCGTGGGCATGTCGTCTTCCTTTATTACTTAAAGAGTTGAAGTAGCTGTGTCCTTTTCCACACATGCTCATCCTGTCATTGCTTCAGCAGGGACTCTTGTCATCGTTGTCACCATCAGTGTCACCATGGTGACATAGGCTCACTCCCATGCAAACAGGGTCACAGTGACAGATGCTCCCTTTTGAGGCAATGGATAGGTCACTTGTCTTCATGAAACTCAAGTTTAGGAAAGGATGGGGGCATCGTTTCCTCTGGTTGTTAGCTGGTTGGCAGGGGATACCTACAGCAACCATGTCTCAGGGTGCCTGGGACTCAGCCTCTCCTTAGCTTCTCAAGGTGACAAATTTGAAGATGAACAATGGTGGGAGAGAAATAAACTCAAGCAAAGAAATGCCTAATGATTCTAACGTACTCAGTATGTGAAACACAAAAGCTTTTCAGGAGTTTGGGGGTCTTCTGTAAAATCAGGAGTTTGGAGATCATTTGTAAAAATGACTCTATTGCTTGGAGCCCAAGACAATCCTTTGAGAAAAAAGCAACCTGGTAGCAGGTTGAAATCCCCATCATACAATGAAAAGCACTTGACAGTCTACCATGTAATTCTCTAACTCAAAACATTGGCTCTTCCCTTCTCCCCCTCTTGCACATGTGGCTCTCCTGTGGTGGGGGTTGGGGGGATAGTCTGTACCACACAACACCATTGGATTGGATGTAAAATGAAATGTAGGGAGGCTACCAAATTCCAAGAATGTATTTAATGTAAATTTAGGCAAGATCTTGAAAATAATTAGCATTTGGGTCTATGTATTTTCGAAAGGAAACCCAACCTAAATTAAAGATAGATGGAATAATTTCTCTTCATAGAGTTTCCTTGAAGTCTTGTGATTGGTTAACTCATGCTTCTAAAACTTTAATAGGCACACAAATCATGCGGGGGATTTTTTAAAATGCAGATTTTGATTCATTTTTGGTCAGTTCATTGACTTTGATGGAAATGGATGGTTAGGCAAGAAACACACTGTGAGTCTTCCATCTGAAGAGTAATAGCCCATTGCTCTTGAATGTTTGTGGGAGAGAGAGTAGGGGAGATAGCCTACGATGATCTCCAATGGTTCTCTACATAGAGATTCATTTTATTTGTAGTGTTTCAGTGCCTTAAGAATGTGAAGTTCTTTATTCTATGCTCTTAACACTTTGAGCTGATAGTCAATTTAAATTCTCCGTGGAAGGAGGAGTTAAAGTGTTGGAGTTATTAAGACACATTTCTTGGATGAAATAAGCAAATGCTATCTTGGTTTCTTTAAAAATAAACAAATAAAAGTGTTCTTGAGATTCTCTACAGCCTCTTTAGAACTTGGCTTTGCAGAGAGCACCAAGCTAAGGCAGCCAGAGTTCCGCCTTTGTGCTTCCTCTCTGTGTTCTTACCTAGGCGGCAGCTGTGTTAGGAAATGTGGCCCTGGCTTCCATGGTGACCCAGACCTGGAAGAATGTGAGCCCTGCCATGAGCCTGCAAAACCTGCACAGGCATTGGCTATGACAAGTGCAGCAGCTGCTGAGAAGGATTGCACCTGCTGCATGGGATGTGTGTGGGTCCCAGGTGGAAGGAAAATTCTGGAATGGTATGTGACTCCCAAGAGAGATTGCAGGTGTCTAGCTGCCTCCTCTGCCTCCCTCCTTCCTCCCTCTCTAAGCCTTGCCTTTGGGATCTCCAAGAGATGACGGCTGGGCAGTGAAACAAAAGTTTGGAGTGAGAATCAAGTTTGGGCCACTCCTGCAGCCTCTTTGACACTCACAGCAGGAGAGGGTAGGAGGCTGTGGTTGGTAGGCATTTGGCCAGGAGGGAAAATCCAAAGGGCAAGTTACAATTGGCCTGGCCACTTGAGTTTCTACCTGGGTGGAGTAGACCTTGGAACATAAAGTGAGTCATATAGGGAAATGGCCCAGCTTCTATTTTCTCAGAGATTTCAGAATAGCTTCTATCACATTCATGTTCCTCTTTATTATGGTGAAGGAAAACGTTACTGGTAGGATAGGCTTTTCCAGTTAGACAAGGAAGAATGGTTCTAAAATATCAGAACTTAAGCTAAAACAGCTGCCCTTTCTGCCTGGATTATTAGAACTTGCCATCCTTTAAGCTCGCCTTTTAAAAGTTGCCCTCTCCAGTTGCAGATGGGGAAAGGAGAGGGCTTGAGAGGGGGCAGGAGGGAGTAAAAGTGCAGGAGCCTGGAATCTAACAGCAAAGGCCTGCATGTATTCATTCCTACCTGAGACTGCACAATTGGCCTCTTCACGCTGGAGCCTCGGTCACAGGCTTCCTTGCAAGGTAATTACAAACTTTCAGTGCTCTGTCTGTGTCTGAGGTGGTTAAAAATAAAATCCTCTTCCTGCTGTAAAAATCTGACTCACAGAAAAACAGAGACACTCATGAAAACAAGAGATGCTCTCCGTTTAATTTTGAGGCAAGGACATCTAAAAAACGGTAATTTCAGTGCAGAAGCTATGGAAACTGAAAGGAGGTCTCTCAGGATGAGCCTTCTAAGGGCTGGAGAGAGCAATAGATCTGGCGCAAGAGAAAAGGCTCATGCTGGGTCTCAGAGGAAGGATGTCCATGGCTGCTGTCTACTATGATAGTGTTGCACATGCGACTTAAAGGAAAAACAGCTCAGAGACTGTCACAAACGCAGCAGCCAAAGGCCACAGTGAACATGGGGCTGATATCAGAGACATAGCTGGGAAGAAAATCATTCAATCCAGATTGGGATATCTTCCGTGAATTATAGCTGAACCAGAATGCTGAAAACGAGTTTGTCTGGCATTCAGGCATTTGAGAGGCAGTACACGCCAAGAGGAAAATAGTCTAGTCTTGTGTGTCTAGCTCAGGACATGTATATTTTATCTGGCATCCGGATGATGAAAACATCCAGGGAGCCAAGAGTCAGAGCAGACTTGATTCCCCAAATGATTACACGCCCCTTTCAAGTGGACTATGCACTTTGCAAGCAGAAATCAGGCTTTGATTGTTCCCCTTTGTCAAAGCACCACACCCACCTCTCTACATTTTCTACTATCCAACAACAACAACAACAAACACAGACATAGACACAGAGAATAGACTGGTGGTTACAAGAGGGGAAGAGGGAGGGAGGAGGACAAAAGGGTAAAAGGGCACATGTGTATGGTGATGGATGGTGAACACAGTGTAGTCTACACAGAAGTAGAAATATAATTATGTACACCTGAAATTTATATAATGTTGCAAACCAATGTTACCTCAATAAAATTTAATTAAATAAGTAAAAAAGTAATGTTTTTGAAGAGAGGAAGGATTAGTCCATTTGGGGATTTAGCACTAATAAGGGATTCCAGAAGCAGATGAGAATGTTGCTCATGGCTGGACAAAAGCAATCAAGTCAGTGATGTGGGTGCACTTGTCCACTTCTGTGATCTAGGAAACAAGACATGTAGGCTGTTAACAAAGAGAAAAGACTGTTTCTTCACTGAGCAAGGTAAGGCCGTATCTCAGCTCCCTCAGCATAGTTAGACACCACTAAATAGACAGTGAATGAGATGCACACCATAAGGCCCTGGGAGGATTTCAGCCCATCCCTACATCTTTCTCCTGACTTCTCTTCCTTAAAAAACAAGGTTGAGACTATAGTAGGAGAGTGGAGGGTTCCAGAGAACAAGCGTTAAATAGCTACACCTTGAAGATTATGGAAAGTAGACTGCAGTCATCCTGGGTCAATTTAGCGGTAGCCCACAAATCAGAGTATTTATGAGAGAATGCAGCTGCCTAGGTGCTACCAGCAAGGTGTTGCTGTCGTTGTTTACACATAGATTCAGATCCAGGTAGGAAAGGTAAGATGGGAAGTCCATTCTTCACCCAGTGAAGGACAGTACAAAACGATCATGCTTGAATCCAAAGACCATGACCCACCCCACGAGTCTAGTCAGCATGTGTTGGGGAAACACTCCTGAAATAAAATCCAACTAGAGTTCACTGAATTCCTCTTTCCATAAGGTGGCTAATCATGATGAGAGTGGCAATGATGAGAGGGCCATCATTCTGTCAGCTACCAGTGGAGTGGGAATTCCTCCTACCTCTCCAGGGATGGAGACTTCCCTACACCTCAGACCATGCCTGGGAATCCTCCAGCCGAGAATGAGTAGTCACCAAAGACGGCTGGTCAACTCTCTGCTCTTCCCACCACCAAAGTCACTGCATAAAAGTACAGATCATCCCCAGATCCCCTGCCCCAGTCACTGATATATTGTGACGATTACTTAATCCAGTGTCCCTACATGGCAGTAACAGAACCAAGGTTAAACAGCCTGCTGATGGCTTCAGCAGGGACTCAGGCATCACACAGAGCCCCCACGGGTGGAAACGTTCAGCTGTGGCAGGCCCCGGGCCTTGAAAGAAGATAATGGCTGAAACCATTACGCAGAATGGAAACCGTTCACTGGATCACTGTTCAATCATCTGGATTTTCTCAAGTGGTTTTCCCCCTGGCAGTGCTGGAAGGTCCTAGGAATAATTCCTGCATATTTCTCCTGCCCACCTATTTCCATTGCTGATTAAAACCACGTTTGTGGCAGGATCTATTTACATATTCTGTTGAGAGCCTAATCTACGAAGCACAGACACGGTGAATTAACATTTTTCTTTGACCACATCCTAACAATTTATCACTAGCCTGACTTGTGATCTTGATTCCTATGCTCTGAGAAAGACTGGAATCCCAGAATCCGTCACAAACACTGAAAACCACTCATGTGTGGAAAAGAAATTCTCAGTAGTGGGGAGATATGTTGCCTAATAGTAACCGAACTTTAGAGAACTTTAAAGACGCCATGAAAATCTGAGTTTTAAGAGGACTTTGTAGGTGTATACAGTTGCCTCACTTAACTTAGAAATGAGGACATTATTTTTACTTTTAACCAATCAGACCTCGGAGTGCAGGAAACACACGTCTCTGGGTAAGTACGTAATTAAACATTTGCCCAGTGGGCTGAAGGAGCCACGTGTGTCCATGTGCCCTGATTGTTAAATATCCAGGAATTTTGTAAGTGCATGCTTTAAACCATTGGCAGCTTGAAATCAGCTACAGTGGGAGTATTTATACCACAGGAATTGGCAAACACTACAAATCAAGTTTTTGTTTTGTTTTGTTTTCCAAAGAGCCATTTTACCAGTACACTGCTGCTTTGGCTTCTACCAAACTATTTTAAAATCCAAATTAGTTACTGAAACATCTCTCTAGTGGATGTAGGCTTTAGAGTTAGGTATACCTGAATTCAAATCCTGGCTCTGTTCTTTACTAGCTGTGTGACCTTGAACAAGTTACTCATCCTCTCTGAGCCTCAGTTTCCTCATCTATAAAATGAGAACAAGAAACTACCTCACACAACGTCATTTTGAGAATTAAATGAGAGAACACATACAAAGCTCCCAGCACATAATGTGACACAATAAAAGTGAGTCTATTCCCTAACTATTTAACCTGGTCCAGTTTCACCACATGAAACACTAGACCACTCTCAAAACAGCCTCCTCTAGCTCATGAAAGAAGGCAATTTTGGGTGCCTAGAGAGTAACACAGGTCTGGGAGAAATAATCCCAGAAAGAAGGCAGCAAATAGTGGCCAGTGGGATGCCCAATAGTCAGGTGGAGTCCTGACTTAACTAAGACTGTGTACTCACAAAGACGCTGATAGCTTTATTTATAATAACAAAAAAAAAAAAGGGAGGAGAGCAATCTAAATATGTAACAAAAAAAAAATTAAGTGAATTATGGTTCATGCAAATAAATACACAAACCATTAAAAATAATGTTTACAAAGAAGTTTAATGGCAAGAGAAAATGCTTATAAGATTTATAATATTATGTGTAAAACGTAGGGTCAGTATTATATACGTAGAAGATGTAAACGATTACACATATCTACACATATGTAATTATACTCACATATTCGATATAAGTTGAGAAATCTATATTAAAAAATATACACAGCAGATATTCCTAGGTGGTAAGATTATCTATAAAAGTTTATCTTCTTCTTTATACTTTGTGCATTAAAAAAACACTTTACTTTTTTTTAATAAGAAAGAACCTGTGCCCACTGCAAGCCCATCTTTGGTGAAGAGCCCACTGCAGGAGTGATGAAGGTGGAAGTTTCACATCAAAAGAGGCAACAGGGCAATAGGGAGAAGGCATCACAGCCAATTAGGAGTCTCTGCGATTAGAAACCAACCCAAGGAGCTGGGTGGCGAGGAGCAAGTGGGGAAGCAGAAGACGTGAGAGAGAAGTGGAGACAGGAGGGGACCACGGCATAAAATATCAGTGGGTGCCCAAGGGGAAAGACTGGGAGGAAATTCAGCAGTGGAGACTTCTAGAACACTCAAGGACGTTCCTGAGGTGCTAAGTGGTTACCTCTCGCAGATACCATCAAGAAAAGCCTGTGTCCTTGCACATTTTTAAGAACAGGCTGAAAAAGTACCTTTTGCCTCCCCAGTCACAGCACCATTATTTGAAATAGCAAAGACTGGAAAAAACTAAATGGTTACCAACATGAGAGGAGAAAAATGAAGCATTATACTTCCATAGAGTGGGATACTGTGGAGCCATCTGAAAGAATGAGGAGATTCTTTATATACTGATGAAGAGTGGTCTCCAAAATATATTGAGTTACAAAAAAAGGGGGGGGCAATGCGATAAACAGTGTGAATAGATACAGTTTGTATAAAAGAGGTGGAGAAGGGATTGGGAGGGAGACATCACGGTATATTGATTTTCTATATTTTGAACCATGTGAGTATTGCTTATTTAATAAAAAAAATAAAATAAAAAGAACCCCTGTTTTATATGGTGAGCTATAGTTAATTTTTGAAGGAAGGACACTGTATTTTCTTGGTCAAGGTGATTTTTTTTGAGATCCTGTCCAGTCTCAAATTTCTGGAGAAGAAAAAAGGAGAAAGTATGATCAAGGTCAGACTTTACTTGTTGAGATTAAGCCAATAATCTTTTATGATAAAGAGCTCTGACTGAGGGTGACCTCATCCACTGTCCACGCCTAATTGCTAACGGTGTACAGAGCACCCTCTAGTGGAGGCATGAGGACATTATAGGATTTTATACTGAGTGTATCTCTAAAGTAAATTGCCAGAATGTGATATAGGTAATTACAAATACATGTGTATGTGTAGATATATACATCATATTTTACACAAATATGAGAAAATTAATTAAAACTCATATTTTTTAAATACAACATTTTAGTATAAAAATGATAAAATCAGAATATAAACCCATCGCCTGGACATACATTAAAGATTTTCAAGGTGCTCAATGTCTGATAAATACTATTTTGTTATTATTCCATGAATAACTGCTCTCAGACATTAAGCAAGCCTCTATATTTCCAGCTTCATTGAGATATAATTGACATATTACAATGTGTAGGTTTAACATGTATAAGATGATTTGATATATGTATATACTGCAAAATGATTACCACAATAAGGTTAACACATTCGTCACCTCCATAGTTAACTTTTTGTGTGTGATGAGAACGTTTAAGATCTACTCTCTTAGCAACTTTCAAGTATACAGTATAGTATTATTAACTGTAGTCAACAAGTTGTACATCACAGCCCCAGAACTTATTCACCTTACAACTGGAAGTTTGTACCCTTTGACTACTGAAGGGGAGGAAGACTATCCTCTACTCACTCTGGGTCCTTTCTGGCTGGGCTACAAATTAAATTGACATGAGACCAAATAGCAGGAGAAGATCAAACAAAGCTTTTATAACATGTATACATGGGAGAGACCCACTGGGTAATGGGACAAAATGGCAGAGGTTCTCCTCTTAAATACTATCTTCAGCTAAAGACAAAGGAGGATGTTGGGGCTGGGGGGAGCTAGTTATAGGAGATTACCAGAAAAGCACAGTAAACAAGAGTAAGGTTATTATGCAGATTTATGGCCTCACCTTCCTCATTGATAAGTTTCTAGAGATGAGGTCATCCCCCTTCTTCCTGGTAAAGAGAGGGAGATACCTTTACAAATGGAGATTTCCTATACAAATGTAAATGTTTGGTAAACAGAACTTTGATAAGAAATGGCTTAGCAAGGACCCTCCCAGTCTATCAATAGCCAGAGTTATCTATGGTGATGGCCTGTCCTGGGGACAGGCCTCTTATCTTAAATTCTTTTAGGCAGTTTGGGGGAAGGTCAAATGTCCTTCATGATTCTTCTGAGCCTTTATCTTCTTCAGCTCACAATAATCAGCATAACAGAATGGCACATTTTAAGGCAGCCTGCCCTGAACCCCATCACCACCTTCATTCATTCCCTACCCCTCACCCCCAATTCTGGCAACCACCAATCTACTCTGATTCTATGAGTTTGGTTTTTTTTAGATTCCACATATAAGTGAGATCATACAGCATTTGTCTTTCTCTCTCTGACTTATTTCACCTACCATAATGCCCTCAAGGCTCATCCATGTTGTCTCAAATGGCAGGATTTGTTTTTTTTTTATAACTGAACAATATTCCATTGCATTATACATACTTTTTTTTTCGCTTGAGGAAGATTAGCCCTAAGCTAACATCTGTGCAAATCTTCCTCTATTTTGTATGTGGGTCACCACCACAGGATGGCTGATGAGTGGTGTAAGTCCACATCCAGGATCCGAACCCGCAAACCTGGGCCGCCAAAGTACAAACTTAACCACTAGGCCATGGGGCTGGCACCAGTATATATGTGTTTTCTTTATCCATTCACCCACCAACGGACACTTAGGTTATTTCTATGTCTTGACTATTGTAAATAATGCTGCAATGAACATGGGGGCTCAGATATCCACAGTGATTTCATTTCCTTCAGTTATATTCCCAGAAGTAGGACTGCTGGTTCAATGGTAGTTCTATTTTTAATTTTTTGAGGAACCACCATACTGTTTTCCATAGTGGCTGCACCAATTTACATTAACTCTCACAGCGCACAAGGGTTCCCTTTTCTCCACATTCTCACCAACGCTTGTTATCTCTTGTCTTTTTGATAATAGCCATTCTGACAGGTGCGAGGTGATATCTCATTGTGTTTTTGACTTGCATTTCTCTGATGATTAGTGAGGACTGACGTTAACAACAGAATTGTTGCTTATCTCTCTGCTGCCTTCTCTTTGGTGTTAAGTGGTATTTTCAGGTTAAAAAGGCTTTCAGGGAAAGAGTTTGTCATGTTAAGAGTCATGGACACCACGTTTGTGAAATCCCCTGACTAGCATTGCTCTGCACAAGGCTAACTGAGCTCTTAACAGATTTCCCCAGGGAGAGCACATTGGTCAGTCAGTCTATTGGAAAACCAGGGCAGATTTTTCTCTCCAAATTAGGAAAAAAATCGCCACTCAGCATGGCAGGATGGACAATCATTTCTCTCTATCTCTATCTCTATTGATCTCTATCATCTATATCTATATCTATACCTACATCTATATTTACCTACCTTTGAATCTAGTTTTCCCTGCAGCAAGGTTCTGCAGCTTATTAACCATGAGCGCTGTCATAGAAACCATGCTTCCTGGTGACACTCCAGGTACAGAACAGAGGAAAGAGAGAGGAAAATAAAGCAAAAGCCTCAGAAATGAGGTGAAATGAGGAAATTGGGAGAGAGGAGAACGGAAGCAGAAAGAATTACCATTTACTGAGCAGCTGTGTCCACACTTTACACACATTATCTCATTTAGTCTTCACAACAGTCCTATATGAGAAGAATCATTTTCTCTCATTTTAGAGACATAGAAAGCAGGACTCCGAGAGTTACTGTATCCATGGTTACCCTACCCATAAGCGGCACAGCTGGAATCTGAAGGCAGGCGTGACTAAAGAGCCAACTCTGCCAGACTGACTCTCAGGAAAAGAAGGAAGGAAATGAAAGGCAAGAGAGGGAGGGAGGAAGGAAGGAGGTATTAGAGGGAAATGGTAAGATGCCAACAATAACAGCTGACTGAGTGTAAGGGTCATTCATATCACACATTCTGAGCTACATCGCCTTTTCTAATTTCCCCCGCCTTTTCTAATTTCCTCCGTGTGAGTCATGCTGATTCCTGAGCAATTACTAAGATTTAGTCAGGATTTAGATGTGTGTTGATTAAGTGATATCACTGAGGCTGTTATGTATGTCTTTGAAACCTTCCCATGGAGTTGCTAACTTCTTGGAGAAGCCTGCCCATCGAATGCTCTTGGAGGGAAAGACAGGAGAAACAGCTCTAATGTTTCCCAGGTTAATGGTTTATTAGCCAGGGATGGCCTGCTTATCACATGACCAACCAGAAAGTTCAAGAGTGTCTCCATTATGTTGATGCTTAATGGCAATTTGGGACGAATTAAGATGAGATAAATTTAGGTTGTATTCCACAGTGGCTACTCTGAAGGACACAGAGACCCAAACGCTGACCAATTATGAAATCTAGTTCCAAAGAACAAAAAAAAGAAAATATGTTTCTCCACAAAAGGCACAATGAATTCTCAATCATCATCTTGGAGTGAAGAGAAGTGGTCATCTACGAATCTTGGGAAATAATTGATTACCTTTGACTCAAAAACTCTTTGATGTACACATACACACAAGCACATAAATACTCACTCCCACACATTTTTAAAATATGAAAGAAGTAACATTTGTTAATTCAAATATCGCATGGCATTTTTCACAGAAATAGAACAAATAATCATAAAATTTGTGTAGAACCACAAAAGACTCCAAATAGCCACAGCAATCTTGAGAAAGAAGAATAAAGTTGAAGGTATCATGTTCCCTGATTTCAAACTATATACTATAAAGCTATAGTAATAAAAAAGTATGGTACTTGCACAAAAACAGACACATAGATCAATAGAACAGACTAGAGAGCCCAGAAACAAACCCAAACCTGGGTTTATTATGGTCAATTAATCTACGACAAAAGAGGCAAAATATACAATGATGAAAAGACAGCCTCTTCAATTAATGGTGTTGGGAAAACTGGACAGATACACACAAAAGAATGAAACTGGACAACTTTCTTACACTACATACAAAAAGAAATTCAAAATGATTTAAATACTTAAACATAAGACCTGAAACCATAAAACTCCTAGAAAAAAACATAGGTAGTAAACTCTTTGACATCATTCTTAGCAATATTTTTTTGGATATGTCTCCTCAGGAACGGATAACTAAAGCAAAAGTAAACAAATGCGACTTCATCAAACTAAAAAGCTTTTGCAAAGTGAAAGAAACAATCAACAAAATGAAAAGGTAACCTACTGAATGAGAAAAGATATTTGAACATGATATATCTGATATGGGGTTAATATCCAAAATACTTAAGAAACTCATATGACTCAGTAGGAAAAAGACTAATAATCTGATTAAAAGTGGGCAGAAGACCTGAATAGACATTTTTCCAAAGAAGACATACAGATAGCCAATAGACACACGAAAAAATGCTCAATGTCACAAATTATCAGGGAACTTGAAATCAAGACCACAATGAGATATCATCTCACACCTGTCAGAATGGCTATTATCAAAAAGACAAGAAATAACAAATGTTGGCAAGGATGTGGAGAAAAGCGAACTCTCGTGTAATGTTGGTGGGAATGTAAATTGGTGCAACCACTACAGAAAACAGTATGGAGTTTCCACAAAAAATTAAAAATAGAACTACCATATGACCCAGCAATTCCACTTCTGGGTATTTATCCCAAGAAAATGAAAACACTAATTCCAAAAGATATATGCACCCCTATGTTCATTGCTGTATTATTTACAATAGCCAACATATGGTAGCAACCTAAGTGTCCATCCATAGATGAATAAAGAAGATGTGTTATGTACATACAACGTATATTATTCATCCATAAAAAAAAAATGAAATCCTGCCAATTACAACAACATGGATTGATCTAGGGGATATTGTGCTAAGTGAAATAGACAGAGAAAGAAAAATAGCATATGATTTCACTTATACATGGAATCTAAAAAAAAAAAAAACAGAAACAGACTCAGACACAGAGAACAAATTGTCGGTTGCCAGGTGGAGGGCGGGGGGTGAGGGGATGGGCAAAATAGGTGAAGGGGATTAAGAGGTACAAAATTCCAGTCATAAAATAAATAAGTCACAGGGATGTAATGTACAGTATAGGGAATATAGTCAACAATATTGTAATAACTTTGTATGACAGATGGTTACCAGTCTTATCAGGATGATCATTTCATAATGTATATAAAAGTCAAATCATTATGTTGTATACATGAAACTAATACGATATTGTATGTCAACTACACTTCAATAAAAAAAAGAATGTTATACTCCCATTACAGTGATCATTATGTTGGAACATGCAACGTTAATACATAGTGATATGGGATACAAAAACAACAGAATTTGGGGCTGGCCTGGTAGTCTAGTGGTTAAGTTTGGCATGCTCCACTTTGGCGGCCCAGGTTGGCCGGTTCAGATCCCGGGCACTGACCTATACCACTCATCAGCCATGCTGTGGCAGCAACCCATATACTAAATAGAGGAAGACTGGCACAGATGTTAGCCCAGGGCAAATTTTCCCCAAGCAAAAAGAGGAAGATTGGCAACAGATGATAGCTCAGGGGGAATCATCCTCAGGGGAATAAAAAACAACAACAGAATTTAAAATTTTAGGTGCGCCATGATTCTACTCCTACACAATATAAAAGTTTACACACAAAAATTGAGGGAATTTTCCTGGAATTTTGGAGTTCAGGGTGATTTTTAAAATTGCACTCTTTTAACAATGATGTTATCTGATTTTTTCAGTGAAAAATAAATAGATGGACTACCCCTTAAGGTGGAGTTGGGTGGAACAGTTGCTACTATGTTAGTGTCCTAACAAGACAGGCTTCGGGAAGCAGAAGAACAGACTCCATCAAGCTGTGTGTGTATAACTGCCGCACACCAGGGAGACAGACAAAGGTGGTAATAGACTGAACAACTGGGCAAAGGGAATCCCCAAAGTGATCTGCACCAATAACAGTAGGAAAGTAAAAGAAACAGGGCAAAATCCTCCTATTGTCAATTTCCCTTCTAGACATGTAACTCATCTTGGAAGACAGCATCACTAATTCATATTTTGGGAAGCCTGAAACAAGTGTTACAGATACTTCGGTCATTAGAGCAGTTAAAGAATCTGCCATGAGCATCAGTTCTCTGCATAGATGCCTGTGCTGTTAGACCAAACACATGATGACCATCTGATGTGCCTTCTTCCCTGGGTTTCTAGGCGCATATCTGGTTGCATTTCCCCTGACCCCAAGGCACGTGGCCCTCAGTGAGGAGTGGCAGCTGTGAGAACTGTACAGAGGACTGTGCCTCCTGCTCTGGAGCCAAGCTTTGCAAAGAGTGCGGGACTCAGCCAGACCACCCGCTCCTCCTCCAGGAAGGCAGGTGCTACGCCAAGTGCCCTAAGTTTCCCTCTTCTTTCACTTTCTGCTCATGTGCATTCTCCTGCAGCACTCTGGGGCAGTTCCCTCCTATTCACCAAAGAACCTTCTCCTCCCTGGTTCGAGCGCCTACATAAGCGTCCCTTCTTGACTGTCTGACATCACTGTTGGCCACAGCAGCCAAAGCTTACCTAAGGCCAGATGCACACTTCTCCCTTGTGACTACTGCATGCATCTATTTTTACTCTTACGAAAATATGTTATTTTCCCACCTTGTATGTATGATCAAGTAGTTGTCAGTTTTTTGTTTTTTGGGTTTTTTCCCCCTATCAGAAAACATGAGGCTGTGATAGGCTGGGGAACACATGAACTTCTTCTAAATGTTGAAAGTAGGTAAGGTATGAATCATACATAATTAATAAAGAATAATACCTGGTTATTTATGGATTCTTCAAGGCTTCCTCAGCCCATGGTTTATAATTCCTTTACTTTTCGTACCAATGCTCCCACCTGGAGGATTTACCTAAAAGGGAAGTGGGAGGAGCAAAAGGAAAAATACATCAGGAAATTTCCAGGGACAAGCAACAGAAATGTCACATAAAATAACTGAGAAAAGATAGGGCTTTATTATCTCACATAACAAGGAGTTTGGAAATCCAGTGTTGCTTACTTCAGTGGCCAACACTTCATTAAAAACCCACAGTCTCTCCATTTAGCTCTTGTACCTTCCTTAGCCTGTCCTCCCCCAAGCAACGCTGTCTGCTCCATCCCCAAACATCACCACCCCAAGCTGCAACAACCAGAGACAGAAAAGGGCCCCTCTCCCCTTGTTTATCTCTTTTTAAGAGGAAAGAAAATTCCTCAGACTTTCCTGCACATCTCATTAACCAAAATGCATCACTTACATCTTCCTAAACAGATCCCTGGCAAGGAGAATGGAAATATAAGGATTGGTATAGGCTGACCAAGATTCCCCCTGAACACCATACAAAATCAGAACACTGATGGCCAGGAAGAATGGAGAGAGGGAGGCAAGAAATGAGTTTTGGGAAGCAACCAACAACATCTGTTTTAAGGAATTAGAAATTTCATTTGCCTGATGATTAAAAGAACTTGATGATAAAAACAATGCCTATTTCCTATGGTCTATTTGTATCCATTACTGAGATAGATCCTGTAGGGTACAAACACAAGTCATGGTACTTATCCTCAAGAAGCTTCCAATCTAGTGTAGAAGACAAGTATATTCAATTCAATTCTACAGATACATATTTAGCACCTACTGGGTGTAAGAGTTGATGTTAGAAGCTAGTTAAGATCAACTGAAGGAAGTCTGTGTTTGCAAAAGGCTTACAGTCCAGAAGGAAGGTTTACATCAAACAATGTCATACCTCTCAGAGCCTTAATAAACAAAGGGCCAAGAGATTCCAAGGGAAAATAAACCATTTTAAAAACAGCTACTTGAGGGTCGGCCCCGTGGCTTAGCGGTTAAGTGCTCGCGCTCCGCTGCTGACGGCCCGAGTTTGGAGCCCAGGTGCACACCAACGCACCGCTTCTCCGGCCATGCTGATGCCGCGTCCCACATACAGCAACTAGAAGGATGTGCAGCTATGACATACAACTATCTACTGGGGCTTTGGGGGAAAAAATAAATAAGTAAATAAAATTATAAAAAATAAAAAAACAGCTACTTGAGTGCTTGCGATATCTGGGCATCGCGCTAAGGGCTTCAAATGTACAATCCCATTAATCCTCACAAGGATCCTCTTATCCAGATACTATTATTTCCCCCATATTAAGGAAGAGGAAAGGGGTAGCACACTCAGTATCACACAGCTAATCCATGGTACAGTCAGGATTTAAACCCAAACCTCTCTAGCACTGAAGTCCATGTGCTTAACCACTGCACAAGGCCGCCTTCTCATCAACTGTTTTTTTTTTTAATAGCGGCTTTATTGAGATATAATTCACATACCACACAAGTCACTCATATAAAGTGTACACTTCAATGGTTTTTAGTAAATTCACTGAGTTGTGTAACCATCACCACAATGGATTTTAAAATATTTCCACCACCCCAAAAGAAAAACTGTGTACCCTTCAGCAGTTACTCCCAATTTCTCCCAGCCCCAAGCAACCACTAATTTACTTCCTGTCTCTATAGATTTCCCTATTCTTGACTATTTCACATAAATAGAATGATTCAAAATGTGGTCTTTTGTGACTGGCTTCTTTTAATCAGCATAATATTTTCAAGGTTCCTGGCCAGCTGGGTATCTGAGAAGAAGCTTACTGGTGAAAGGTGCAAGGTCACAGAACCCAGGGGGAGAAGGGAGCATGAGGCAAGACTGAGTCAGGACAGTCCCAGCCCTCCTCCCCCACCAACCGTGCTCCAGCCTCAGCAAAGCTGGGAAAGACATTATTATACAACAAAGGTGAAGGTCAAAAATCTACTTTCCAAAGTCAATCATTGCTTCCTCTTAAACCTTTGCCATGGTGGGACTGAGCCGGATGTCACGGTTATCATCTTACTTATTTAATCCTTGCCACTCTTTCCCAACTGTCTTTTGGATTCTTCGAACGTTCCAGGAATTGACAACACATTAAAGTGAGGGGAAAAAAATGCATTTTGCCTTCATCCAATTAGTAGACCACTCAACACTTCTTTCCCCCAAATCTGGGTTGAGCCGTTCTTATGCAGCAATGGGACACTATGCAGATATATGGCAGCCAAGATATTTTGTATTTTTTGAGCCATAGAGAAGCTACTAACATGGTCTGAATATCCTGCAGACTATGGAATCACGAGTATGTGTTCTGTTTTGAGAGAGAGGTCTGATTACCATGGGGGCCTCATCTTAGTGTTTACAAAAAAACCATGGGAGATAAAGTCTGAAGAACATATAATATCCAGCTTTGCGTGGCAGCTTTGTTGCCATTTCTGAGAAATTGCCCTTTTGGGTGCAATTCATCCTAAAACAGCAATAAGATTTATAACAGGAACACAACTTGCAATGAAACGGCATCCAGTTAACCAGAATTATTTAAAGGTCAGCATTAGGGGCCACTGCTTTTTCAAACATGGTATATGTTCACGAAAGAAAAAAAGTTTTAAGTAGTAACATACACCATTATAGTGATTGTTTAAAAAAGCAATGCAAAACTTAAAGTGTGCTCAAATTCACCAAATAGGAACAGATTTGAAGCTCTAGTAGAGGAAAAAACAGTCTTCCTTTAAGCACCGGCTGTCACTGTCTTGGGTGTCGGTAAGATATAGGTGCAGCTCCAGAACCATACAGCTTTTGCATTACATATATTTATCTGGGCAGAAAGACTTCAACGTAAAGTACTTTCAATTTAACAATTTAATACAGGTGGCCATTTCTTCTCAAAAGAAAAATTTTTTCCTAAATAAAAATAACAGTGAAATAAAGCATTAACAGAAGAGTTTTGTAAATGCAGGGATAAGACAGGAGGACAAATTGCTGGGCAGGTCTGTGTGAAGGAGGCTGCTTTTAGCAAAGTGGCTCTTGAAAAACACCTTCTCATGTTGCCTTCTGGCTGCCTTCCAATAAGTCTCTGAGATTCACGTATTTTTGAATTATCAGTAGTCTTCAATGCTTTTTTGTTTTTTCTATTTTGCTTGAATCCATTCCTTTTATTTCAGCAACTCATCCGAGATCCAGTGACTCCCTTATTAGAAGAATCTGAGAAAGGTTTCTTCCTGCTGCATCTGTTCAAATTCAGTACTAGAATTGCTCATCTTCAGTGTCCAGGAACTAATCTGTAGAGACCTTGGTCAGGCCTAGCATAGAAAATTCCCCAGAGGTAAATTGGTATCACGTGGCCCCAAAGTTCTAACCTCTAACCACAGGGTTGTCCTTCTGGCTTTGCCAGTCCCCACCCTAAACCCGCAGGGTGTGGCCGGCCCACCCTGAGTCATTTCCTTAGCACAGACTATCAGCTGTGGTAGCAGGGTCCATGATGGATGACAAAGACCTTCCCACCTCTTGGGAAATTCCAAGAGTTTAGAAGCTAACAAGGGAGAAAGATCACATCTCTCTTCAGGCGAGGCCAAATGTCTCACCACACACATAGAAACAATGAATCCACCAAATTCTTATTGAGGTAGAAGATGTGGTAGGAGAATGTACTAAATTTCCTTAATTTCAAATTTCTCGAATTCAACCAGACTCTTGGTGAGCAAGTAGTATGTTTCTATCCAAGCCTTGTCAAATTCATTTGTAAGAGATTGACTTGGTTGGACAAAGTAGCAGGGTCTTTGTTCTTCAAGTGTTCTCAACTGTGGTCCCAAAAGCTAAGGATGCTAATGTGAGGAAGCCTGGTCTTAGCTTTCATCTGGATACTATTTAGTTCAACCTCTTCTACCTAAACTTCTTCTTCTTCTTCAATTTTTCTTTCTTAAAACCACATTGGAAATGTGACGTTTATTTACCCCTGTCCTGTTTCTTCCTGACCCATTCAATACATTTTTTGTTTACTGAATAAATACAAGAAATTAATAACTGAAGGAATGATCAAATGGATGTGAATGAGTTAATTAATTAAAACATCAAGCAAAGATGCTATATAGGAGGAGTCCCTTATTGGCTTTAGGATCCAAAAATGACTCTAGTAGATTGAGATATTTGCTGCAGTTCTTCATCCCTTCTTGCATCTGTGCCTCTGCCTGTAACTTTGCAGCAACTCCCAGGAAAGGCAGAATGGACTTCCCTGACCCTTGACTTTGGGCTGGGTTGTTTGATTTTCTTTATCCAATGGTATGTTAGCAGTAAAGAAGCAGATTAAAATGTGTTTGCCTGGTTGAACTTGCCCTCTTGTGCTTCTGTCACAGCTAAGAGAAGAACATGCCCCAGTAGCCCCTGTGCCAGGGAGGATAAAGAGATGTGAAGAAGACCAGACCCAGTGTGCAGCTTAGAGTCAAGCCTCCTTCCCCCAGAGCACATGCCTGAGTTCTTCCTGCACAATGACATGTGCCTCTTTGAGTGCAGGCTCAGCCTAGATCAGCCTATACACAGATATATGAGTGACAACGAGTGTTGGGGTGTTTTGTTACACAGCACTACTGTGGCAATAGCTGACTAATAGAAAGATAATTATAGAAAACAACTGGAACAGGTACCTATGACATCAGAAGTCCATCTTCTCTAAACTGGTTTATGACTGTCCTGCTTCTGCAAGTTCCAGCTCTTCCCTTCAGCTTTTCCCTCCAAAGAAACATCATCTATAGCTCCCTCATCTCCCAATTATATTTGAGAGGGTTGGGGTTTTTCATATTTACTGTGTTCACACACCAGTGAGTGATTCCTAGGATCTGACAGGTTAATCACTCAGAGGTGCAATATACATACAGTCATCAGATTCCACCTGGAAGAAAGTCAATCACACAAACAAATACTCCAGCACAGGGGCTCCACAAATGTTTGATGCTGTGTGCACATGTTACATGTTTGTGTTTGAATGAAGCCATCAGAGGTTGCTTCAGAGCATCCAAATGAAAAAGTGGTTCCCATTTTCCAGGGCACTAAACCCATAAGCCTTTTAAAAATAATTTTTATAATTTGTTAAATTAAAAATTCTTTTCATCAAAAAATGTATTAAATTGAATAAAAAGCATTTTCTACTTTAACCAAAAAAAAAAAAGAAAAAGAAAAAATGAAAATCAGAAGATAAAATAGAGAAATCAACATAGAGACAGAGATTGGATTGGTGGTTACCAGAGGGGAAGGGAGAGGGGAAGGAGGGCAGAAGGGATAATTTGGCACATGTGTGTAGTGATGGATTGTAATTAGTATTCGGGTGGTGAACATGATGTAATCCATGCAGAAATAGAAGCATAATGATGTACACCTGAAATTTATACAACGTTATAAACCAATGTTATCACAATAAACAACTAAAAAATAATAATAAAATAGAGAAATTAGAAGATGACTAAACTAGATACAAATTAACACAAGTTATTTTCAAACAAACCAAATTCACAAGGATGACACCCGTCTCTTTCATTTTATTTCTCCAGACCTGATCTCTTACCACACTTCCTCAGATCCGATGGGTT
This sequence comes from Ceratotherium simum simum, assembly GCF_000283155.1. Next base: position 984,695 of record NW_004454253.1, on the reverse strand, counting down.
CATTTGGGTCGACAATCGCAGCAGGACATCCGTCTACAGTCCTGACTCCTTGTCTCCAGGTGGGATCATTTCCCTGGTTGGAAGCTTCTCCAGTTGCTCGCTCTCCTCCCCACAGGGGATTCTATGCAGAAGACGACACATGTGAATGCTGTAGCTATCCTTGCAGAACATGTGAAGGAAATGCCACCAACTGCCACTCTTGTAAATGGAGCCTCGTCCTGGACCAGGGAGCAGACAGGAAACCTGCTCTGAGAGGCACGTGGCCGTGGAGGGGGTGTGCAAGCCTTGCCCAGAGATGTGTCAGGATGGCACACGGGAGAAACATGCAAAGGTACCTGGAGCATCCCAGCAGGTGTGTGGCTCAGTGCTAAGCCTCCCCAGCTGGGGGCTGACTCTCTGAGGGCGGGATGTCCAAGCAGAACTGGGGGAACCAGTCTCCCTACCTTTCCTGAAACGTATCTCTGTACACAACACTGAGGCAACTGAGGGTGAGAGAAAGCCTTTCCATTATGGACTCTGCAAGTTAAGACAAGAGCCCCTTTTTGCACGATTTCTCCCACACACGTGTACTGAGCACTCAGGGGGTGCTGAGCTCTATCCCAGGCACTACGGGAAACTCTAAGACTCTGAGAACAGTGCTCTGGATAGGAACTTTTTCTCTGGAATTTTCTCCCAAGAAATTATGTGTAATTTCTTCTCCAGAATAAGACTGATTCACTTAACGAGTGCTGTCCTATCCAAAGGATTCTCTTGGTGTAACCGAAAGGGTTTTCCGGATTCCTCCCCCAAATAAGAAAAGAACACAATTAAAATATGCCTACAATGCATTTTTCATACTAATTAACCATGTGTATTTCATTGCTCTACCCTACCAGTGAATGAAAAAACAACTAACCCAAGAATTCCGAAATAGTGTTAGCATGCTCAACACAACTTTAAAATCTGTTCCTACTCTCCAGGATTTCAGAACAACCCCCCCCCAGCATCTCAGCCATCACTCATCGGCCACAGCACTACAATTTTTTGCACCCTCAAGGGAAAGATCATTTCAGGGTGTAAACCCAGCACCATCTAATCCGCCACCATATGTGGTCTCCTCTCCCAAGGCAGGGCTTGTGAGACATGGAGGATGTGCCCCAGTAGGGTGGGAATGTGCAAGTGCATGTGCAACTCAGGGCAAATGAGGCAAAGTGGTAGGAACAAGCTAGACCACTGCAGGAGTGAATTCCTTTCTTCTGTCCCCCTGGGGTCACTTGCTGCTTTCCCCTTCCCCTAGAGTGCATGACTGGGTCCTTCCTGTACAGGGATATGTGCCATCAGTCCTGTCCCCGCCACGTCTATGAAGAAACATGCCAGTGTGTCCTCTGCCATGAAAACTATCTGGAGGGCAGTGGTCCCTCAGTGGAGAACCACGACCTCTGTGCTGAGGTGTCCCTGGTTCTCTACGATGGGCAGAGTTCGGATGAACCTGCTAAGAAAAAGAGACTAAGGATTGCAAAGGTAAAGACTGGGTGCACAGCCGAGCGCCGCTTCCCAGGGAGCCTAAAGGGATTAGGGGTATCTGCCGAAACAAAGCAGGTTCTGGGGTTGGCACAGTTCCAGCCCCAGAGCTGTCATCCCAGCCCTTTCCCTACTGTTCAAGGAAGCATATTGTGATTCTGCTCTAATTTATTATTTATTTTTGAAATGAACCATATGTTAGCTTTGATCATGTGACTTTTATTAGCAATGAATAATGCTGACCCTCCTCACAAAAGTGGCTGATCAAAAAGGGTTCTCATGTCAAGATTTACAACAGAGATGATGAGCCTTCTCAAGCTACCAAAAACGGAGGGCTTTTCTTAAAATTTTAAGCCATTATAGGTTTACAGCAGCCTAAGGAAAGCTGTGCCACAGAGGATTTTCTCGGTGCCTCTTGTCTCCCTTCACCGTTTGCCTCTCTGGATCTTCCCTCTGTCCCCTCATCACCTTCAGCTCCTCCTGCCCTGGGTCCCTATTCCATCCCACTTGGCGCTTCAATCCCTACACATTCAGAAGGATCCGCTCTTATTTATGCCCCTTATGTTCTAACTGGGCATGAATTCTTTGCCTCTTATTAGTTATCAGGGAACAGAAAAATTAAATTGCCATTACTAGAGGAATTCTCAAGAAAGTGAGAGAAGGACTCTGGGCGAATGGCCTTTTCTCCTCCCCAGTTTTATTGATATATAACATTGCATAAATTTAAGGTGTACAACGTGATGATTTGATATATGTATCCATTGTGAAATGATGACCACAGTTAGATCAGTGAACACATCCATCACCACACAGTTACCTTTTTTTTTTTTGGTAAAAACATTTAAGATCCACTCTCTTAGCAACTTTCACATGTACAATACTGTATCGTTAACTACTGTCATAGGATTCACTCCAGCTAGACAGCCAGTGGGAACTTAACCCCCTATGTGGCCTCCAAGCAAACGTGAGACAGATACACAGAGGCAGGCCCCCTAATCACAGTGAGAGCTTAGGGTGAACTCCCCTGGCAGGAGAAACCTTGGGCCACCTACATCCTCGAAGGTACTCAGGGAAAGCTGTTGGTAGGACCCGAAGATATACTTTCCCCTTAAGGCTTTCTGCTCTAGTCTTATGGGTGGGATATACCTTTTTGTGGGCTTATGTCAAGTGCTCTTTACTGTCAATGTCCCACCTAACTAGTTGTAAAAGAACATGGACTTGAAGACGGGAGGCTGTGCCCCTGCAGCAGAAGAGGCGGGAGGGAGCCTGGGAGGCAGGCTGTGAGCTAGGGGCCAGTTTCCACAAGAAGTTCAGAGACTCAGCCAAAGGTCTGCAGGGCCATCTGCCTGCACTAGGGCAGGAACTGAGGATCAACTTCTGGCCTTTCGCTGGTGTTCAGTAATAGAAGTAATTTGCCATAGAGAGAACTTCACTGGTCTCAGAGTAGCTTTACTTAATTTACTTGATTTAATTTTATCATTGAGAAAGGCCCTGGTTCTCATCCCTGTTTGCCCATTAGAATCACCTGGGGAGCTTTAAAATCTACAGATGCCTGGGCTCACCTCAGACCAACTGTTGGAAAGTGACTTGAGGTCTTTCCCTGCGATGCTATTGCACCTTCCACCAGTCCAAAGGGAGGCCAAGGGAAGAAACAGGGTGACCATCTGACTTTCCAGAGAGAGGAAACAAAGGACCTACCTGAAAATTAAGAATTGTATGGGTGTAGAGAAGCACCCAGAACCAAGCAGTCTCCAAGCAGATCTTCTCAGGAAACACAAGGCCTTGAGATTCATTCTGATCACCCCAAAGTAGCCCCTAGAAGACAGCACAGACACCTCTAAGGACGCTTCACCTTTCCTGAGGCACCGGGGCAGAAAGAGCAAGAGCCCTTGTTAAGGTCCTGGGTTCAACTCCTGACCCTGCCCTTTTCAGCCACGTGACTTAGCTCCTCCAGCCTCAACTTCCTGATCTAGATAAAATGAGATGACAATCATGATAATAATACCAGACATCTATTCATCCAGTGAGTGCTTACTGGGGGCCTGCTATGTTCTCTTCCAGGCCTGGGGAACAGCAGCGGACAATACAGACACAATCTTGCCCTCAGGGAGCTTGTACTCTACTGGGGAAGACAGACTCTAGGGAAGATAAGTGACAAGTAAAAATAAGGCAGGGAAGTGAGACAGGAAGTTTGGCAGGATGGAGCTGAAATTAGAGAGAAGGCGGCCTGGAAGATGTCATTGAGAAAGGGAGGGAAGAAACCACACTATACCTGGGAGAAGAGAATTTCAGGCAGAGGGAGAGGCAACTGCTAAAACCCCGAGGGGGGAGTGAGTTGTTCTTATTTGTTTGTCAACAAATATTCACTGAGTGTCTGTCATGTGCCAGGCACCCCCACAGGTACTGTGCGTTCATAAATGAATGCAAAAGAGGCCTTCTTTGTCAATAGATAATCATATTTTGACCACTGCTATGTTAGTGATAAGCTGAAGGTATTCAGGGAGGTCAGTGGAGGACCACAGAATAGGAGTTGTGGTGGTGGAAAGGCCACAAACTAGCGTGTGACCATGCTGCTGCAGAACTGCTTATTACTATTTTGTTGTAGTTTCGCTAATCATAGAGAATCTTACTGATATCTCTGAGGTGGCTGTTGAAGGAAGGGGCTCTCTAGATATTACAGAGAATGTGAAACAGCCATTATTTCTCATTTTGTAAGAACAGTGCTCCATCCAGAGCCCAAGGGCTGTCCTCAACTCATGGGCCCACACCCTTGGAATAGAGCCCTGGAAATCTCTGGAAGAAATGAGGAAGGAAGGTGAACACACTTTCCAGGGGAAGTGATTCCCCAGAGGGGCACCCTGGCCTCTCTCACTTTGTCTGCTGCCCCCTCCCATCCACAGATTGCCACAAGTCCTGTCAGACCTGCTGGTTGTCTGGACCCGCACGACCTGTCAGTAGGGCTTGAGGATGAACCACCACGGGGACTGACTGCATGCTCACCAGGAATGTGCCCCTCCAAGTACTGGGATGAGGGGGCTGTGGGATGCAAGCCCTGTCACGCTAAGTGCTTCCTCTGCATGGGGCCCTTGGAGGACCAGTGTCACACCCGCCTAGGGGACAGCCTTCTTCTCAGTGAGTTGCTTTTCCTCTCAGGAGGGCTGTATCTTTCCCTCCATCTGAGAAACGACCTTGCACAACGCTTGATGCCCAGTAGATCTTGGTGTCTTTCTTTTTAATTGTTTACTTTGTTTACTTCAAACCTACAGATAGACATGAAAGTGAGAACAGCACGAAGCACAGGCACATGGGCCCTTTACCCTCTTCCCCACTATTCATCTCTGACCCCCTCTGCTTTATCAGGTGCTTCCTCTCTATCTCCCACTCTCAATATATATGCAGACATAACCCACAATATATTTTTTTGTGAACCATTTGCAGATATGTTACGCACATCATAGCCCCTTTCCCACAAATACTTCAGCATGTATTTGCTAAGAACAGAGATACTTTCTTACATAACCACAGCACAGTTGTTAACTCTAGTGAATTTAACATTGCTACAATACCTCAATATCCCATCTGTATTATAATTTTCTCAATTCCCCTTTAGGACAGGGTCCAGTCTAGAGACACATATTGAATTTAGTTGAATTTAGTTGCCATGTCTCTTTAGCTTCCTTTAATCTGAAACATTTCCACAGAGTTTCTTTGTTTTTTGTAATATTGACATTTTAGAAGGATATAGTCCCTATTCCTCCACTGGCTTTGTGTGAAGTTTCCCAGGATTAGATGTAGATTATGCATTCTCAGCCACAATTCTTCACAGGCGATGTTGTGTCCTTCTGGAGACACACACGATGTTCACCTGCCTCTCATCAGTGATGTTCATTTTGGTCACCTGTTCAGGGTGCTGTGCAATTTCTCCACTGCATAGTTTTATTTTCCCTTGTTATTAATAAACAGTCTGTGGAGAGACACTTTATGAACATGTAGGTGTTCAGCTCCTCATCAAAATTTCCCCTTGATTTAGCATCAATTGATTAATAAATCTTCTTGAACAAAATATGGCACAGTCTGAGGTTGGCCACCTCCAGCAGATCCATGTGAAGGTTACTGCTAATGTGAGGCAGTGCCCTCAGGTTTGCAGGGATACCAAGATTAGTCTTAAGAATACGTGGGAGAAAGAAAACAAAACAAAACTCAACTCAGCTGAAAGAAGGAGCAGTGGAGGGTATAGGAGAGAGAAGGAAGGACAAATATTCTGAAGACCCGGAAAGTGTTAGTGTTCATCTCCCCAACCCAGTAGAGTAGACCTGAGCAGCAAGACCCTCAAAGTAGAAAGGTGTGGGAGTTTTTCCTCCTCTTGTTGAGGTGTCATCAGCTAGGGCACCATTTCCCTGCTGAGACACAGGGATAGCTGTCCTCCATACCATTCCTGATCACCTCCCGGTAGAAAACACTCGAAGATGCCAATATTCTCTATCCATCCATCTTAGCTCCTCTCACACACACCTCAGTGACCTTCCTTCCCAGCAGTTGCTGCTTCATGAGAATATTCCAGATTTCTCGTATCATCCCAACCCCTGAGACCTTCTTTTCTAATTACCCCAATCTAGAGTACTGTCAGTGATCAACCTAGGTGCCTTCATACAGACAGGAAGACATCTTACCTCTATGAGGTCATCTTCCCTTAAACTAGGGAGATGAATTAGACTAGAACTGAGATTTTGGCACTGTTGGGTAGCACAGAGCCATAGTCCCCCAAAGGCTGGGCACAGAATGTGGTGAGGCCTGATCTTCTCACATTCTCCCACCCTGCCCCTCACCACCACTCCACCAGGGTCAGCTAGCTATAAACTAGGTGATTCTTCAGTGGTAGACTGAATAATGCTGCCCCTAAAATGGTCCACGTCCTAATCCCAGACCCTGTGAATGTTACTTTACATGGCAAAAGAGATTTTGCAGGTGTGATTAAATTAATGGTCTTGATTTGGAAGGCTTAACCTGGATGATCAGAAAGGTCCTTATGAGAGGAAGGCAGGATGCTCCGAGTTAGTCGTTGAAGGCTATGTGATGACAGAGCAGAGGAACAAAGAGAGAGAAGATGTACTCTGGCTTTGAAGATAGAGGAGGAGGCCATAAGCCAAGGAATGCAGGTGATCTCCAGAAGCTGGAAAAGACAAAGAAACAGACTCCCTCCTAGAGCCTCCAAAAGGAACATAGCCCTGTAGACCCATTTGAGACTTCTGACCTCCAGAACTGTACGATAAGAAATTTGTATTGTTTTAAGTCACTAAGTTTGTGGTAATTTGTAACAGGAGCAATAGGAAACTAGTACAGAGGTGTTTCACCTTTAGGGGATTAGGGCTTCCCCCTAGTTAACCAGATACATCAACTGGACAATGAACCATTACCAACATCTATCTTTACCACAAGAGCTGCAGAACAAGCATTTACTGGAGAACTAGCACTGTGCTGGGTGCTGGAAACTCAGAGTGAATGAGGTGGCCCTGCCCTCAAAGAGCTCAGAGAACCTCCCAACATAGAATTTGAGTCCACAGCACTTTTTACAGCAGCTCATATTATTTAGCTTTTCCATCAGTGCCTGTGCTTAATGCTGACTAGAGTTATGGACACAGACTGGCTTCTGGTCTAGAGTTGACCAGTGGCTCACACTAGAAATGCAGGAGAGCCTGGCTTCCATTCTACGAGGTTGAGCAGGAGCTGGGGAAGAAGTTGCCGCTAACGACTGTGCGCTAACCTGCAAAGTCAGAAAATCTCAGTTTGTTACTTTCTAATTAACCCTCACCTTGCCCCCCTACATGTTCTTAAGGAAGAAGGCAAGAATCAGCGGCTCCACTGGGGTTGGTGGAGGAAGGACTGGGGTGATGTGGGGCTAACAACTCAACTCCAACTCATCTTGCTGTGTAGAGCAGAGAATTTAAGGTTTTAATCTAATTTTTAAATACCTGGGCAAAACGGAGACTCACCGTCCACAGAACTTTATGACATGATGGAAGTGTTCTATATCTGTGCTGATGCAACTGAGGAACTGAAGTTTTAATTTATTTCATTTTAATTTCAAGAGCCACAATGTGCAGGCAGCACAGCAGAACTGAGGTTAAAATCTTATATTGGAGGAAACACATTCAAGGCTCGAAATGGAAAGTTGATGTTGTGGGAACATGTCATCATGTTGGCCCTGCACTTTCAGTTTTCTTCAACGGAGACTTGACACTTGCTGCCCCAGTATCTGCCTTAAATGTCCTCCCCCTTCTGGGATACCCCGTATATCCTCTGGCTCATATTGACAAGACTGTGGTTTCTGTCCTGCCCACCAACGCCAGTCCACGCTGACCTGTTTTCTCTCAACTCCTAATGGCTTTGTGGTTGATTTTATTTCTTGGACATTCATCTGAGCTCCCAAGGATATGCATCAGCCCATAGGACATTGTCTCATTCCTCCTGTATCCCCCCTCCCCCCATGGTACACAGTGGGAAGCATATAGACGAGGTGGGGAAAGGTGTCATATTTGACACCAAGATAGACTCTTTTCCTCCCTTGGCAGATGTGATCTGCATGCAGGACTGCCCCAAGGGCTACTACGCCATGAGGACAGCTACCGGTGTCCCTGCCACAGCTCTTGTAGGACATGTGAAGGAGACACAGCATGCAGTGCCTCTCCTGCCCGCTGGGCTGGTTCCAGCTGGGAAAGGTGTGCCTGCCTCACTGACCCATTTGCCTGAGACAGTAACCTGACCGTTACCCTCTGCCTCTCCTCTCTCACCACAGTCAGTTTGTCCTCAAATCCTGTCAAATCTACCCCTTAGAGATCTTCTAATTCCGTCTCCCATCTCTTGGCTTTCTAGTATCACTGCCTTGGTTCAGACTCTTATCTTCCTTTGCCTGAATTATTCACCAATTCTCTAACTCGTCTTCTTGCCACCAGGATTAGCCACTCTATAACTAACCAGTCCTCCATTATGCTCTCAAATTCATCTTTCTACATCACAAACATCATAAAGATGCACCTATGCTTAAAAATGACTCTCCATTGATTTTAGGATTGAATCTTGACTTAGTAGCTTTGCATATGAGGCTCTTCCTCATGGGACTCTCTTTACATTCAGCCTCATCTCTCATCACCTCCTCCGCCAACCTCTAATCCAGGCTTGTTACTGTAAAGCTGAGCCAACCTTGCCCTTTCTCCTTCTGGAATACTTTCTCCAGCCTGCTTTGCCTGGCTACCTCTTTCTGATCCATCAGAGTCAGCATTTCCTCTACAAAGCCTTCCCTAACTCCTCCATTCTGTGTTCCTTAGTACTATGCATACATTCACCTATTAATTCAACAAATATTTATCCGGCACTATGGCCCAGACATTGTCAATACAACTATGAACAAGACAGTCAAGGTACCTGCAGCCCAGAGGGCATATTTGTAACTGTTTACTTACTCTTTGTCTCTCTCTAGACTGAGGTTCTCAAAAGCAGAAATTAATGTCTTACCTTTGTATTTCCAGCACTTAGCACCATCACAGGGGTGGTGGCAGAGGTGTGGGTCCCTTCAGGGGAGACTCCAGCTGACAGTAGTGATGCCTGGAGTGGAGGCTATGCCTCCGAGGGTCCTTGGGAGAAGGCAGCAAGTTCTGCCAGTGGTGGCAGCCAGGGACACAGGTGGAGCCCTGTGCCGGCCCAAAACCCCCCTATGGCAGCAGGTACCATAGCCCACAAGGTGTCTGAGGCAGTGGAGCTCTGCCTTCCATACAGCCTCCACCTCAAGCCCATCACAAAGATGACTCTCAGCCTGGCCCTCCCACAGCTGAAGCAGCCTGGGAAGTCCATCTCCAACTGGTAGATGATGGAAAGGCTGTAGCGCACGGTGCACAGTCACCGGTTCTCCATACTCCAGATTTCCAAGAGCATCATGGACTTCATCTACTTGAAGGGCAAGGTGGAAAACAAGAGTCTGGTCAAATCCTTCCTGGCCTTCCTTGGCGGCAAGGCTATTCAGCTCAGTGGCTTCTCTGACATACTCAAGGTACGAGCCACCAAGTTCATCAAATTCGACTTCTCAACCTGCCACAACCAGGACTCCTTCTTCCACCGGTGAAGGATATGAATGAATGTTGCCAGGAGAGAGGCCAGACAAGATTCACCTGGAGGGGCTGCCCTGCAAATGGTTTGCCCTGAAGGAGTTGGGCTTGGAGAAGCCTAGTGAGGAGGTTCTAGTCAGGGTGTTTGAGAAGGTTAGGGAGATATGGAACATGGACATCCCCATGCTGGACCCCTACCAGGTGGAGAGGAGATGACTGACCAAAACTTCCACACCTTCAGTTTCGGGGGACACTGGAACTTCAAGGCATATGTCGAGTACCGTGGGTATGGGGGCTTCATCCAAGCCATGAGCACCTTGGGTGGGATAAAGCTCATATTATAGGCGAGGATGGCAAGGCCACGGCCTGCAACACCAAGGTTTCTTTTGATTCAACCCAACACCTGAGTGATGCCTCAATCAAGAAACAGCAGCAAAGAAAAGAACAAAACAGCTGAGAAAAAGAGGCAGAAGAGAGGCAGAGAGCAGAAGATCAGAGCGAGAAGAACTGGAGGAAGAAAAGAGAGGAGAAGCTTCGCAAGAGGGAACAAAAACAGAGGCACCATGAATTCCACTGGAATCAGGTAAAGCTTGAGAAGCTACAAGCAGAGGACAGAAAAAGCTACAAGAGAAAAAAGAAAACTGGAAACCAAAAGCAGCTGCTGGCTCTGAGGAACCTGGGGTCCATCAGGCTAATTTTGGAGCCACTGAGCAGAGCCAAGGTACCACCCCGGAGGGGCAGGGCTGGTCTTGATCTTCAGCACAGAACCACCTCTTCTTGCTCTAGGCTGCCATCTGTGCATTTCTCTGAAACACTGAGCCACAGTCAGAGCCCCGCCTTTCCCCAGATGGTTGCAACAGTAACAAGAAGAAATAAGTCTTAATACTGAGAGAAAAGAAGATACAGGAAAAAAACTTGGAGAGAGCATGCAATAACAATTTTTTATTGTTTTAGAGTAACTCTCAGTAACAGAAACATGAAATTACTCTTAGCTGGAAAGTGCTGAGGCTACTGGACAATCGAAACTAACCTGCAAGTGGTAATGTGCCATTCACACCAGTCCTAAAATTCCTTTCATGTATCTCACAGCACGGTCTATCAGCACTATCCAATAGAAATATAATGCAAGCCACAAAGATAAACTTCCTAGTAGTCACATTCAAAAAAAAAACAGGTCAAATTAATTTTAATAATATATTTACTTTAATAAATCCAAAATATTACTATTTGAATATGTAATAAATATAAAAATTATGGAGATATTATACATTTTTTTCTTTGTACTAAGTCTTTGAAATCTGATGTTTATTTTACATTCACAGCACAACTCAAGTTGGACCAGCCACATTTCAAGGGCTCAGTAGCCACATGTGACTAGTGGCTACTGTATTGGACAGCAGATTTCTAATTTAGAACAATGGTTTCACAGATGGTATTTTAGCAGGAGGCCATTCTCTTCAGATGCAATCTTAGACTGAATCCTATTATGTAAATTGACCAGGCAGAGCTGCTCAGACTGGAGCAGAGAGGGATCTTAGAGGCCCCTCTGAAGCCCACCCCCTTTGCCCCTCCCCACCATTTCTAGGCAGTCCATGCAGACTCTAGCATACAGTGGTTCCCACTCTTTGTCCATCTGCTATTAACTCTCACCATTGAAAGAATTAGCCTTCCAAACAAACTGCATTTGAGTAATCATTAATTACTGTCTCTTTTTTTCATTCCAGAGGCACATATAGTTGCTGCTCAAAACTTCTAATCAGGATAACAAATGAGAGAATACACTGAATAGTGGGTGGGGAGAGAGAGTGGTGGAAAGTTTGCCTTGTCATTGGCCACGCCATGGTAAATACTTTCTATTAGGTTTCTTGAAAAACTGAAGCTATTTCTGATACCACCATTTTGTGTGGGGCCTTTATTCCTACTAGGGTTGCCAGATAAAATACCGTATTTTAATTTGCTAAACATGAAAACCCTAGTCCCAACCCCCTAGTACAGTGCAGTGGGCTAGTGGTGCGAGTTGGGGGCACTTGGTTTCTAATCAAGATCAAGTAGCCATCATTAGGTAAGTTAATGTCTCTTAATGTCAGTCAATGAAAACAGGACACCACCAGCTTTTTAAGACTTTTGTGGGAACTGGAGAAATTATTAGTGATGTTGTAAGCACAGTTTGAAAAACTATAGATTTCTTTAATTGGGATTACGATTTCCTGGGTGGATTAAGGATAAGGATCATGGTTTTGAGCATTCCCAGTCTCAAAAGTTCATCAATACATCCAGACAATGGAATAATATTCAGTACTAAAGAGATATGAGCTATCAAGCCATGAAAAGACATGGAGAAAACTTAAATATATATTACTAAGTGAAAGAAGCCAATATAAAAAGGCTACACACCCTATGATTCCAATTACATGACATTCTAAAAAAGGCAAAACTATGGAGACAATAAAAAGATCAGTGGTTGCCAGGGTCAGGTGGCAACAGATGAACAGGCAGAGCACGGAGAATTTTTAGGGCAGTGAAAATATTCTGTATGATACTATAATGATGGATATATGTTGTTATACATTTGTCCCAACCCACAGAATGTACACCACCAAGAGTGAACACTAAGGTAAACTGTGGACTTTGGGTGATTATGATGTGTAAATGTAGGTTCATCCCTGGTAACAAATGTACCATTCTGGTGAGTGATGTTGATAATGAGAGGGCTATGCATGTGTGGGACAGGGCATATATGGGAAATCTCTGTACCTCCCTCTCAATTTTGTGGTAAATCTAACTGCTCTAAAAAAAATTAAGTCTTTTAAAAAAAAAGGTTCATCGACACAGTCTCCCTGACAATGTATTCCAGGGATAACTGGGCATATTTGGGTGAATTTTTAAGCCATCCTGAGTGTGTGTGCCTCCCCCTCCTGTATTTGACTTGATCTCTGAACGTGCCTGGTTGAAGCTTTCTATCTTCGACACTCATTTCCTCTGTCCTCCTTTCTTCACCTACCACACCCGTCCTTTACTAGTTAGTGAATGTGCTGTCTTCTGGTTTTGCAATATACAGATTACAAAATCAAGAGACAGGTTTTCTCTTGGGTTATAAACTGGGTGAAAAAAAAAGATGAATTCCTTTCTTCTTAAAACATCTGCTGTCATATGAAGAAGAAATGAGGATACTGAATGATACAGGGAAAATTTAGCAACCTTATTATGTAATTTATAACTAGATCGTATTTCATTCACATTTGACTCCCCAGTAATGTCAGGGTGTCAAAAAAATACTTAAAAGCACTCATGGAGTTGGAGGAGAACAGCATACTAGGGCCTAATATACATCTTTGTTGCAATGGTTCCTCCAGGATTAGCTCATTCTTTGACTTCACACATTTAACTATTTATTTATCCCCCTCACAAAAGTGTTTTAAATAAAAATCCAGGCTGCAGAACCGAAGCCTCCTAACTCTCCAAGCAGCCTCTCTCTCTGTGTGGAACAACACCATGGACAGACCCAGGCGGTGCTCTGCAGGGCTGCATTCATCCCGTGAGGGTCAGTCCAAGGGAGAGCAGATGGTGAGCTGTCCTGAATTTTAAGGAAATGCCAAAGCTGTCTTTGTAGGTCCCAAGGCTCCTGCAGATCCTTAGAAGCAATGATCAATGTAGGGCGTTCAACCTGAAAACACTAGAAAACATTCTGGAAATGAATAAACCGACTTTTACAAAAGACTCTGGGCACCCTAAGTATGTAGATTTTGCAATGAATCAATGTTGAGATGTAAATGGAGTCCTGATTTGTCACCTAGAGGTGACGAGTAGTGCCTTTGGGGATTGCCCAGGATTGAGGCCTGAGCCAAATTGCTGCTGGTCTTCTGGAAAATGTAACCAACCTTAAGGCACAACTTTGTGACTTATCCTTTTAACTGCCTTCTTCCCTTTTTTAATTTTTCTCTTCAACAAGAAAAACAAAAAAAAACCCATACTTTTATATATATGTGGTTGGAAAACAAAGTCATGTTTTCGTTTTCTGTTTGCAAATAACTTGGAATATTAAGAGAATCCTTGTAGACTAGAAATACACCAAGAGGATGGGCAAGAGCTCGGAAGGTTTCAGTTCATAGAAAGTAACTTTAAAATTGGAAATAAGATAAAATCAGGAGCAGATGATTTTATGGGGACTCACTTATTAATAGACTATTTCTAAGCACTTTTGTTTTTTTTTTTGTGAGGAAGATCGGCCCTGAGCTAACATCTGCCAATCCTCTTTTTTTGCTGAGGAAGACTGGCCCTGGGCTAACATCCATGCCCATCTTCCTCTACTTTATATGGGACGCCGCCACAGCATGGCTCAACAAGCGGTGCGTTGGTGCACGCCCGGGATCCGAACCAGTGAACCCTGGGCCGCTGCAGCAGAGCGCACGCACTTAACCACTTGTGCCACTGGGCCGGCCCCTGAGCACTTTTTATTTTATGTCCTCAGTGTGAACTCACAGTATGACAAGGGACAGATGGGTGGGGAGGTTCCCTGACCAGGAATCAAACCCAGGCCAGGGCAGTGAGAAGGCCAAACGTTAACCACTAGACGAGCAGGGCAGCCTTTAGGCACCTGGAGGATCTGAATGGTTGTAGCTTCCTGACGAATTGTCCCCTTTATGGTTATGTAATGATTCTCTACTTGGTAAGTATGATGAACCAAGCTACACCCGTTTTCTGGTGTAATTGCACTGCCTACAATCTTTACATTTTTGGATCCTTCCAAGTAGACCAAAGAGAAAATCTGTGGTGATCTAAGGTTTAATGTTGTTTTAAACAACAAATTTCCTAAAAAACGTGACGATAGAACCTGCCTGCCAGGAAGAGATGTCGTCGGGTACAGCATCCAGTCAGGTCAGGGCTCCCCGTCCCCTCCTCAGAAACCTGCCCACCTGGCTGATGATGCTGGGGGCCTAGGGGCCAAGGACGAGGTGCACCTGGCTCCAGGCCTCGCAGAGAAGCTGCAGACGGGGGTCCCTGGAGGAGGCGGGCCACACTCTGGCAAGATCTGGTGGCTCTTGGCTTGGATTTAAGCAGGCTCTGACCTGGGGGACCCCGAGGAAAGCACTGGCGACACACACTCAGGTGCTCACGGGCCTGCAGAGGCAGCGCCCTGGGCGGGGGGTGGGGTGGGGGGGTGCGGGTGAGCTATGGGGATGGGGCCTCCCAGTCCAGAATTGTCCCCATATGGTGGCCCGTCTGGTGCCAAACACAGGCAACTCGCAGCAGAAAGTTCCAGGTGCTAGGAAGTCCAGCTGGAGGGCCGTTGGGGCCTCACCCTTTGCCCTTTGGCACCATCTCTTCACATACTTGGCGGGCGTGTGCCCCTGGCACACCCTTTCTCTGTGACACGTTCCAAGGAGACGTCACAAGCTGAACAGTGCAGTGCCTGCCTGGCCCCAGGAGGAGTCAGAAGCTAAGGACAAGGTCTCCAGTTTCAACT
This sequence comes from Ceratotherium simum simum, assembly GCF_000283155.1. Next base: position 969,635 of record NW_004454253.1, on the reverse strand, counting down.
CTATTCTCAGATGGTTTGGCGCACAGCGGCTCTACATGGGCAACTTCCTTTGTAAGTTTTGTCCCCTCCCTGCCACCTTCCCCTGCCTGGCTGTGGCCACCTGGTATCCCCAACCCGTGATGCTGCCCTGCCTGGCCGGGACCACCCCACTGCTCCTGCACCTGCCCTCAGCCCTGGCTGCAGGCTCTTCCACCAGGATCTTGCGCTTTTATCAACTGGCTTTTACATCTCACAGGAGAGGCAGTATATGATCCAGCAGGCCATGTGCTCCCTTCTGGGGATCCTCCCCTTGGTGAGCTAGTGGGACTCTTCAAAGAAGGCCATGCAGTCTGCTTGTAAGCTCCTGATGTTTTGGACACTTGAGAACCATAAATTTCCCTCCTCCAGGGTGCAAATTTACTCTCCTGCGTTCACCATCTGAGCAGGTAGTCAAAGCTATGAAGCTGGTACCATCCAATCACGTCCCACTTCCTTGCCCAAAGGAGACTGAGGTGAAGCTCCAAGAGCCCAGAGAAGGGATGGCAAAAGAGGAGGAGGACCACGTGGAGACCAAGGGACAGGACGATGGGAACAAGGGCCCCCATAGAAGTGGGGACATACCATTGACATCTAGGACCCTGCAGACCAACAGAGTCCTCACTTCCCTCGAGTGCAGTCCTGGGCCTCTGGACCTCCATCCCAAGCACCCAGAAGACAGCTTGAGTGAGAAGGCCCAGAGGTCTCCAAGAGCTCCTCCTGGGAAAGCCATGTTGTCACCACCTCCTAGAGCCCTGCTGGAGATGTCCTGCCTCCTGGGAAGCCTGATCCAGATGCAGCAGTGCTCTCTGACCCAACTCCATGTTGCTCCTGCTGCCACAGAGGTCAACAAAGGAGGTGCTGGGTGAAGACCACCGGCCCAGCTCTCCAGGTCACTGATGTCCAGTAAGGAGACGCAGGACGAAAGGCCTTCAGACGCCCTGTCAAGGAGCTCTTCTCCCCGGTCTCTCCCAGCAGTAGGCCCTGCAAATGGAAAGACAGCATGCCACTTGAGCTGCCCTGCCACTATGCCTGCCACTGCCACTGCTGTGGGGCTAAAGTGAGCTGTCCCCACCTTCTAAGCTTCCTTTCACAGCTGTTGCCAAAAACCTGGGCACCCAGGAGAAGAACACTGAGTGTCAGCAGAACAAGATCATGGAAGATCAAACAGGGGCCATGGCAGACTGCAGTGCCACTCAGCCTGCCCCTTCCTCCTCCCCACCTGCCTCGGAGACTGCAGACTCCCTGCCCCTGGACACTCAGTCTTCACAGGTCCCTGCTCCTCCCATTGACTTGGTTGACTTGTCGGCCAGCCCCCTCACCTGTCTGCCCCTCCACCTTCCCCGACACCAAATACTGATCAGGAAACAAGATACACAGTCCCAAACTGTCCTCCTGCTGCTGTTCCTGCTGGTTCTCTTCCTCCTTTTAGATCCAGTCCTGTTTTGGGAATTCCACTGAATGAGAATGGAGGCCCTTTTCATTCAGTCAGGGCTACAGCATCTCCTATTTCTGGCCTCCCCACACCTCCTACACCTCCACCTTCTTCAAGTCACTCCCTGACAAAAAGCATCCCCGACACCCATGTGTGTAGATTCTCCCCCTTCTTTTCCCTTACCCACCCCTCTTCCAGTCCCTTCCACCAGGAACCCTGTGTTCACCAGCCACCCATCCTTTCTGTGGAGTCCCTTCCGCCATCACAGCCACGGCACCTGCAGGTCTGACCTCCCAGCCCACTTTAGAGCCTGGTGTCATTGACATGGACATGACTCCCCCTTCCCAGTCTGTCATTTTCAGGTCTCCCCCAGGCTCCAGTGTGAGATGTCTCCCATTTTCCCAAGTTCATCGCAATGTGAAGCAGAGGCACCGTGCAAAGGTACCAGTCTCCACCAGCCCATCTTCATTGATGGTCCCTGTCCCCACATCAATTTTTAACTACCCCTTTGGCCCCCAAACTGACCTTCAGCCCACACACGACACGGACCCCTGATGGGCAGCAGCAGGGAGACCCTCTCCCCAGTCTTGTTCTCACCAGCCCACCCCTCGTGGCTCCTGCAGTCCCCTACCCTCCAGCAGCCAGCACCTCTGCAAACTTCAAGCCTGCCTTTAACACCGATGCTATGGATCCCACACCTCCTTCCCAGGCTGTCATCTTCCAGTCTCCCCGTCTCCAGGGAGAACCACTTCCCATTTTATATGGCACTTCTGGCTTCTGAGAACACACCACCCAGCGGCGGCATTGCCTCAGCCCACGTCTCCACCTGTTTACCTGCACAGTCAGTCAGCAGATGGAACTCAATTTCCAACCTTCTCTTTGACCCAGGAATTTCCTGTCAGCCCATATTTGGGGCCTGTGATGGGCAGCAGCCTAATGACTCTTTCCTGGTAGGAAAACTGGCAGCCCCAGCACAAGCTGTGGGTCTAAGCTCTCCTGCAGCCCGGCCACCCAGACGCAGCACAATGCAACCAGGTTTAGCAGGTTTGACATCGCCAGGTTCTGCTTTTGGCACCACTGTCAACACCCAGCTGACTTTTGGTGACATGCCAGGTGTTCTCCCCATTGGCACATCTACTACTACTGGCTTTGGAGTTGCCACGAGGATGCCCAGCACAATGGACAGTAGCTCACTGTTTGCCAACAACTCCAGGCCCACTTGTGTTTCTGGAACCTGCAGCCCCTATGGATCGTGGGAGCTTTGGGGTCAGTGTGCCCACCCCAGGCCTTACTCTGTCACAGGCATCCAGTGCACTCAACTTTGGGGCAGAACTGAAGGGGCACCCAGCACCACTTCTTCGTCCTCCTTTTGGGCAGACAACGTGGGATCCATCTGGCCACAGCACGGCGGATGCAGTAGGAGGGGAAAGCACCATCCCTGTGTTTGCACGCACTTCTAGTTCCACCTTCATTCCAAACACCTAGGGCCCACCTGTCAGAATCCAGGTGGTACGATGTGAGGGGACATCATTCCCATGATTGGAGGACCTGGTATTCCAAGTTTCCATCGGTGCACCTGGGGCCCACCTGGCCAAAACCCAGGGGGTGTAGTCAGAGGGAACAACATCTCACCCGTGATGGGAGGAGCCCGTGGCACCACCTGCCATCAGAACACTTGGAGCCCATCTACCCAGAACACAGGTGGTGCGATGGGGGACAGCACCACACATTTTTAGACAGAAACCTCTACTCTCTGTCAAAACACCAGAAGGTTCCCCTCTGACTTTGGAGGAGCCAGCACTGTGTTTAGAGGCTCTTGGTCAGAGCAGCTGGGCCTTTGCTCAGGGCTCAGCAAGCAGTAGCCTTGCCTCTGGGGCACCCTCATCACCTGCCAGGGTTTCAGAGGAGCCACCAACCCACTTCTTTCTTCTATCATGAACCTCAACAAATAAGGAGCAGATCTTCCTCTGCAAACTGTGTGTAACCAGGAATGGACTTTGCTCCACTGGAAAGGGACTCAGCCCCTTCAAGTGAAAGTGAACCTGCTCTCTTCCTACAGCAGCCAGAGGACCATACCTGAGGGGATTGTGTGTCTGTTGTTTGCATGTGTATGAGTGTAGCATGGGGTGTGTATGTGTGTGTGGGGGGGTGTATGCATGTGTATATGTGTGCTTTGTGCGTATGTGTGTGTTGGAAGGCGAGGCACACGAGCCCAGGTCAGAACTGCCCCAGACTTGAGAAGCTCCAGTGCGGAGAGCAGAAGACAGCTGCATGTATCATCAATCGTGCCATCCCTGGCTTGACTGTTAACATGGCCTACCCAAGCTCTGGGCCAGTTTTCTCTAGTCTGGGAACTGGCAGGATGCCCACTGCTATTTACAGGGGCTTCCTCTCCCCCTACCCATTTGCCTCAATGGGCCCTTATCTTTCCCAGATTACGTATATACTTATATTTATTTATAAAATCTTGTTCTTGTTAATCTGCCTCTGCTCATGTGTCTTTGACTCAGCTGTGGCGGAAGAATTGGGTGAATATATGGGTGGTGATGTGCCGAGCCAGATTTAACTATGCAAATGTCCTGTGTCCCGGTGACTGGGACGTGGAAGCAGCCACACTTGATGACGGCACGTGCTGGCCCGACATCTGGGTGTTGAGTGTGAGGGGCGACACTCTAGGAGGAAGGAAGGCCCAGAGGAGGGAGAGACGGCGTGTCTCACCCATGCCTCTTCCCTCTATGCTGCTCTCTCCTCTCCCACCACCCTGTCCTCACTGGAGGCTGGATAATCCCTGATGTGGGACAGGAAACTGCACATTATGACTTCAGTTTTTAAAATGTTTAAACGTCTTTTTGTGCATCTTTTTATTTAATTTGGACTTAGGCCAGTCTTCCTCACACATTCCCACTTCACCCAGAGAGGATGGATTTGGCATCTGGGTTCTTGCATCTGGAGAAACAAAGGAAGAAAGAGCTCATGACTGCTCTGTAACTATTGAAAATTTAAGGTTACTTAGAATTTATCATGCTGCTTAAAATTCTCAGAAAAGACCGTCTTTATTAACTGGCGTGGCTCTAACCTAAACCACTAAAATATCAAATCACACGAGTTACAGCTGCCCTCGGTTCTGTCTGACCCTACAGTCCTGCCAGGTCTCCGCTAGACGTAATAAAGGCAAAATTCCTGACTCTGTGGAGCCTCCATCCTAGATGGAGGGGAGAAAAGAAACAACAAACGTATGTAATTACCTGGTAGGTCAGTCAGTAACAAATGCTGTGGAGGATAAAGCAGCACATGGAGGATGGAAACTGTGGGCAGAGAGAGGCAAGGCTTTCGAGTTAAACAGCGGACAGGACAAGCCTCACTGAGTAGGTGGGACTCGAACAGTTTAGAGGGAGATGATTGAGTCAGATGTCTGAGGGAAAAGCATTCCAGATCAGGGAAACAATCACTGCAAAGGCCCAGAGGAAAGATGCCTGGTGTCCTCAGGAAGCAGTCAGTAAACTAATGTGGCTGGAATAGAGTCACAAGTGGGAGAGAGAAGAGGAGAGGACACAGAAGATGTGGGTTCAATTCCCTACACCACCATTTGTTGGTTGTGTGATCACAGTCGACTCAACCTTCAAGTGTCTCAGTGAACTCAGTGCTTTATTTGTGGCCTCTTTACCTTCAAGAGTTTAGGAAGGATAAAATAAAATAATGCAGGGAAGTGACTGATAATCCATGTTCTTATTGTTCTATACATAATGATAGATAGACAGACAGATACATGATACATATATAGATAGATAGAGTGAGCTATGGACTGAATTTTTGTGTATCCCCAAAATTCATATGTTAAAGCCCTAACCCCCAATGTGATGGCATTTGGAGGTGGAGCCTTTGGGAGGTGATTAGGTTTAGAAGAGGTCCTGAGGTGGAGCTGCCATGATGGGATTAGTGCTGTTATAAGAGGAGGAAGAGACAGCAGAGCTTTCTCTCTCCACCCTGTGAGGACACAGCAAGGAGGTGGGCACCTGCAAGCTAGAAAAAGGGACCTCACCAGGAACTGAATCTGCCTTGATTTTGGACTTCTAGCTTCCAGACTGTGCGAAATAAATATCTGTTGTTTCAGCTACCCAATCTATGGTATTTTGTTAGAGCAGACTAATACAAGTACGTAGGTAAGGAGATGATAGAGAGATAGATGATTGATACATAGATGATGGATGGAGATAGAATATATATATATATATAAATATATGAGTTCCTGAAGCAACAGTGCTTTGATTGCCTTCACTAGGCAATTCAAATAGGAGATCCCTATTTTAAAGGGAGCATTAAGTGCTGACTTGTACGAAGTAAACTCATGGAAAAAGATAACTGAGCCTAACAATGCACAGCACTGAGCCTAGTGCCACACTGATGAGATGAGCCCTGTAAGAACACAGAGTGCCATCACAGAGAGGCTGCTGGACTCCTCCAGGCACCTGCCACCTTCCTCTAAGTTGTGTATCACAGTCCAGAGATCAAAGCTCCTGCTCCCTGGCTCAGAGAATTGCCTGCCCTCTCTAGTCAGAACTGCCTCTCAGAAGCAGGGCTGGAATGCAGTTTGCTTCTAATAGTCCCACACCCTCTCTCTGCCATACCTGCAATATTATCAGGGACAAATTTTAAAAATTCTTACTTCCTGATTTTTTTTAGAAAGAAAAAGGTCTTCAAGCTAAGAATAATAACCTCAATAAGGCAAATGTTTAACAAATGTGAGAGACATAAAGATGATTTTGAATATCATGTTTTGATGCACTTACACAGCTGAAGCTATTTCTAAATAAACAGAAATATTCTTTTATTTTTTATGAAAATAATACATGAACACCATAGCAACTCGAATAATACTGACATTCAACCCTTCTCGCCCCAGTTCCCCTCTCCAGAGACAGTTTTTCACTACTTCCATGTTACGCCATAATCCTAAACATGATGCTGATCCTGCTGCATCATGACAGATCCATTTTAGACAACATTTTTACCACCTAACATGAAGAGGGAGGATAAACTCCCACTCCCACTACTTTTCCTCCCTCTTCCTTCCCAATATGTCATGTTCATTTCATTAATTTGCTGCTTCTCTCTTGTAACGTCATGTAAATTTGCTCCCTTTAGTGATGAGGGAAGCGGCAGCACAGCGGCTAAAGCACTGGTTCTGGAGATGGACCACCTGGCTTGGAATCCTTGCTCTTCAGTTTCTCAGCTCTGCATCCCTGAGTAATTTACATAACCTTCCTGTGCCTCTGTTTCCCCACCTGTAAACCCAGGAAATGGATAACACCTATCTCATGGGGTTGTTCATGATGATGCAAATAATAATGCATTTGCAGCCTTTCGTGTCCAACACACAGAAGCTCTCAAGAAATATTAGCTCTTTATTTCTTGTTTTATCAACTTTCACCCTAATCTCATGATTTTCTCTATGCACAAGACTGTTTATGTCCCCACAGTTCCTCTGCCTTTCCTTTCCCCATGTACAACACACCTTCTGTCAATAATGTGTTTGCTTTTGTTTGTCTGTGCTGCTAACGTTTACATTTTGTCATGCAATTGAAGCATTGTCCTGTGTTTATCCACAAGCTGGTTCTAAGGGTTGAAAACCAATAAATTGTACATATATGCTTATATATAAGTGAAATGAATGACAGCAATGATAAGAGAGATAGTAGGGAGGAAGTAGGGGTATTTTGTTATTATAAAGGCCTTGCAGAGCCAGCCCTAATGGCCTAGTGGTTAAAGTTTGGCACACTCTGCTCCAGCAGCACAGGTTCAATTCCTGGGTGCGGAACCACACCACTCATCTGTCAGTAGCCACGCTGTGGTGGCGACTCACATAGAAGAATGAGAAGGACTTACAACTAGAATATACAACTATGTACTAGTGCTTTGTGGAGGAAAAAAAAAATAAAGGAAGATTGGCAACAGATGTCAACTCACGGCAAATCTTTCTGAGCAATCAATCAATCGATCTATCGATTAAACAAAGTACTTGCAACACCTATGAAGCAGTATAGTGTTTTCTGAAATTGGACTTGGATTCACTGTAAATGTATATTGAAAACCCTATGAAAAATCACTAAGAAAAGGGGAAAGAAGTATAACTGATATGCTACAAAAGATGAAAAAAATGGAATCATATAAAATGCTCAATCAAAACCTAAAAAGGCACAAAAATATTGAAAGACAAGAACAGGAACAAAGAACAAGGGCAACAAATAGAAAAAAGTAACAAATACAACAGATAATAACCCAACTATATCAATAATTGCTTTGAATGTCAAGGATCTAAATGCACCAATTAAAATCCAGAGATTGTCAGAGGGTATCAAAAAAACAAGACTCAACTATATGCTGATTACAAGAAATCCACTTTAAATAAAAAGACACATATAGATTAAAAGTAAACAAATAGAGAAAGATAAACCATGCTAACACTAATCAAAAGAAAGCAGGAATAACTGTATTAATTTCAAACAGAGCAGACTCCAAATCAAGGAAAGCTGTAACGATAAAGAGAAGCATTACATAATGATAAAGGGGTCAATTCTCCAAGAAGACATAACAATCCATTATGTGTATGCACCTAACAACAGAGCATCAAAGTACGTGAGGCAAAAACTGAGAGAACTGTAAAAAGAAATACATGAACCCACTCTTACAGTTGGAGACTTGAACACCTCTCTATCAGAAACGGACAGATCCAGCAGGCAAAAGGTCAATTACAACATAGCTGAACTCAACAACCCCATCAATCAACTGGATATAATGGACACCTACAGAGGACTCCATCCAACAAGAGCAGAATACACATCTTCTCAAGCTCACATGGAACATTCACCAAGACAGACCACATTCTGGGCCATAAAACACACCTGAACAAATTTAAAAGAATGGAAATGATACAATGTTTACCATCAGACCACAATATAATTAAACTAGAAATCAGTAACAAAAGGTAGCTGGAAAATCCCAAAATAATTGGAGATTAAATAACACACTTCTAAATAACACGTGTCAAAAAATAAATATTAAAATAAATTTTAAAATATTTGGAACTACAGGAAATGAAAATGAAGATATAATTTATCAAAATTTGTGGGACGCAGTGACAGCAGTGTTTAGAGGAAATTTATAGCATTGAATGCATGTATTAAAAAAGAAAGATCTAAAATCAACAATCTAAGCGTCCACTTTAGGAAACTAGAAAAAAATGAGGAAATTAAATCCAAGGTAAGAAGAAAAAAATAAAAATTAGAGCAGAAATCAATGGAATTAAAATAGGAAATCAAGACAGAAAATGAACAAAACCAAAAACTAGTTCTTGGAAAAGATCAATGAAATTGATAAGCCCAAAGCTAAGCTAACTAAGAAATGAAAGAGGACATCACTACAGACAGATCCCATGGAAATTAAAAGGATAACAAAGGCACGCTATCAACAACTCTGTAGCCACAAATTTGATAACCTAGATGAAAGGAACCAATTCCTTGAAAAAGACAGTCTGCCAAAACTCACACAAAAAGAAATCGACTATTAGAATAAGCCTATGTCTATTAAAGAAACTGAATCAATATAACCTTCCAAAACAGAAAGCCCCAGGCTCAGACGGGTTCACCGGTCAATTCTACCGAAACTGAAGAAGAAACTCACTCCCCGTCTCGCGCCCTCACCAGCCCTCAAGCCCGGTCCCGGGGGGTCGCAGCCGCGGGCAGGGACGGGCTCCCTCAGCCCGCCCAGCGGTCCCCCGCCTCGGGAGCGGGAGCCGGGCGGAGGGCAGGGGTCGCCGCTGCCGCAGCCCCACGACCCGCCCGAGCCCCCGGCCGAGGGCCCCGCCCCCACGTGGCCCGGCCCGGGGTGGGGCTCCGCGCCCCCCGCGCTCACCTGCGGGGACGCCCGCTGCCGGCAGCGCCGCCGAAGCCCCGCTCCGCTCGGCCGGCGGGAGCTCGGCAGGTGCCTCAGGACGCCGCCTCCTCGGGGCGCGGGGGCGGCCGTCGAGGGGGTGTCCGGCCCCCGACCAGCGGGGGACACGCGGGAGCTCGGCCGGCCGCACAAAGGGCCGGGGGACAGACGACACGCCGCGGCGAGTCCCTCACCCCGCTGCCCAACCGAAGCTGTCGGCGACTAGAGGCGGCGTCTCTGTCCCGGAACAACGGCGACAGTGGAAGTAAGTGCGGCTGTGGGCGGGAGCGCGGCGACAGCGGCCCGCATGGAACGGTGCCCAGCTCACCCAGCCCGCCGGCCTGCGCACTCCGCCTCGGCCAATGGCTTTGCGTCCTCTCGGCTTCCGTAGCCCCACCTCTCTTTAGCCCCGCCCCTCTGCTGCCCCGCCCACAATGTGGCCCCGCCCCGCTGTAGCCAGGGAGCAGCCCTTTGGCCACTGCCTGGTTTCCTCTGACCCCAGAAGTGTTCTCTTTTTATTTTCTATATTTTCTTTTCTTTTTTTTAGGACACAGTTGTGTGTTCTTTTTGGCTCCTAGAATTTGCTACATTTTTTTTTTTTGAGGAAGATTGGCCCTGAGGTAACATCTGTTGCCAATCTTCCTCCTTTTTTCTCCCCAAAGCCCCCAGTAGATAGTTGTATGTCAGGGTGACCCTGCGGCTTAGCGGTTAAGTGCGCGCGCTCTGCTACCCGTGGCCCCGGGCCAGATCCAGGGCGCGCACCGCACCGTGGCACTGCTCATCTGGCCACGCTGAGGCGGTGTTCCACATACAGCAACTACAAGAATGTGCAACTATGACATACAGCTATCTACTGGGGCTTTGGGGAGAAAAAGGAGGGGGATCAGCAATAGATGTTATCTCAGGGCTGGTGCTCCTCAGCAAAAAGAGGAGGATTAGCTTGGATGTTAGCTCAGGGCTGATCTTCCTCACAAAAAATAAATAAATAAATAAATAAAATAGCTGTACATCATAGATGTTTTCTTTGTAATTACTGGAGATAGCACTTAACATCCTAAAGTTACAAAAGTCTAATTTGAATTTACACCAACTTTACTGGTATACAAACATTTATAAATTACATTTTTATGCATGTGCCCAATAACATAGATTAATAATTTTTATGCATTTATCCTTTAAATCACGTAGAAAATAAAAAGTGGAGTTACAAACCAAAATTACAATAATATTAACTTTTATAACTGCCCAAATATTTACCTTTACTGGAGATAAAAGTGAAGTATTTCAAGATCCTGTTTTGTAAAATTGAGCTTGCCACAGTTAATATAGTTCATTCACCCTTTAATCACTTAGTCACCCTGTTAAGATAAAACTGCTTACTACATGGATGGTGCTTTCTGATAAAATTGGAAGGTAATTTTTTTTTTCTCTTTTAAATCATTTTGAGGGTCCCTCTTCACAAGACCCACACAGCTTAAGTGCTTAATCTGCTGGTTATGGCTGAATGTTTTGATTAGCTCAAGTGTGAGGCGAAGACAGTTACAGTTGCTGTAAATTTCTTCTTTGAAGAGTTTATAGAAGAGAACTGTATCACAGTTGGAAAACCACAGGGCTAAGTGTTGGTGGTATAAACAATAGCAATGGCCCAGAACTACTTACCCTTATGCTCAATGTTTCTCTTATTTTTGAATATTAAGGATGTGAAAATTATTTGTTGGAGCAGATAAGGAAAAGGATTTATGAAAGAACACAAACTGTTTTTCTGTAGAATGAGGGAGGAAATGAAGGGAAGGAGAGGCTATTCCATGACTAATTTCTCCTTATTAGCTACTCAGATAACAGAACTATTACTATAAAGCCAGTCAAGTCCTTCTATAGTTAGGAGAAACTCAATTTTCCATTGGTAGGAGGTTCATACTTTTCATAGTTTTTCTTTTTCCTTTTCTTTGCCAATAACAGACATCTATGATGTGCCTGTTCAAGCCTTTTTCCCTTCTCTAAAAATTGGATTGGCTGTCTTATTGACTTAAAGCAGTTCTTAATATATTCTAAATCCAATTCCTTTATTGGAACTGTGTATTGCAAATATCTTCTCCCACTGTGTTGCTTTTTTTTTTTTAAATTCACTTAATGGAATGGTGTGTTTTGAAAAACAGAGGTTCTTAATTTTAATATAATCCAATTTATCATTTTTCTTTTATGGTTAGTGCTTTTTATATTCTATTTAAGAAATTTTTGCCTCTTCCAAAGTCATGAAGATATTCATCGAGATTTCCTTCTAAAGGCTAAATTGTCTTATTTTCCACATCAAATTGATTTTTGAGTATGGTATGAGGCAGGGCTCAAACTTAATTTTTTTCCCATGTGGCTATTGACCCAGCCCATGTATGGAAAATATCATCCTTTCCTGACAGCACTGCAGTTCACCTTGGTCATAAATCAAGTGACTTTGTATGTGTGAGAGTCTAAAGTGCACTCATACATACTCGGTCTCCTAGTCTGTCCTTGGGCCATTACCACATTGTCTTTATTTCCATACCTTTATAATAGCTCCCGATATCTGATTGTATAAATCTTCTAGTTTTGTTTTCAAGATATTCTTGGGTAACTTTGGCCTTTTGCATTTCCGCATAAATTTTAGAATCACTTGTCAGTTTCCATGGTTTAAAAAAAAAATGAGAGGATTTTGATTGGGATAGCATTGCATCTGTAGATCAATTTAGGGAGAGTAGATGTCTTTACCATTTCTCGCAATAATGTTTTGTAATGATCAGTGTCGAGGTCTTACATATCTTAGTTTCCTTTTTATCCAAAATTTTACTGAAAAGAAAGAATTTGTTTCCTCTCTTCATTGGTTTTTTCTGCCTTTTGGACTCAGATTTGTTCTTTACAGGAGTCTACTAAAATTCAGAGTCCAGAGCATCTTTGACCTCCTGCACCTTTGGCTTCAACGTGTCCTATATCCGTTTGCCACGTCATTCTTGGTCGGGAACCTGCATTGAGTCCTCTGGCCCCACATCAGTCTTCAGCTCTGCCTACCCCTCAAAGGTGCTGTAACGTGGTGTGTCAGAGACACATGGGTCCTGATTAACCCCAGAACTAGTTCTTTCAGTAGTAACATCTCTTAATACTTTGCTCATTCCCTTTGCTGCCTTTGCTCAGTTTTTTTGCCTTGATAAGACCCTTAATTACTTTGGTGCTTGTTAGTTTTTTCTGTAAACAGCAAATCATACCAGATTTGTGGTATAACATCATCATTACTCAGTAATAGTGTTTACGTGTAAAGTCAGGGGCAGGAACAGGAGCTAGGGAAGAATTCAGGAAAAACGGCACTTAGATATTAATCAGTCTTTAAAAATTTAATGAGTATTGATTGTTTCATTTAAATTACCTCATGCCATAAACAGGAAAATATATTTCAAATTTTAAGTACTCTGTAATCTCATGGTAATCTTTTTAACATTTCTCGACTGTAGGAAACTCATATCTTGCATACCTTCAAAGAAGACTTCTGTGGGGACATCCTCAATGTGGCCGTCGTTGGCTACCTCAGACCGGAAAAGAACTTTGATTCTTTAGCTAAGTTCTTATTTAGATCTTCTTAAATATTACTGCAACTACCTCTACTGCTTCTACTTGTAATAACCACGGCAGGACAGATAATATTTGAGCTTTTAATATGTGCCAGGCACTGTTTTCAGTGCCTTACATGAATTCACTCATTTCATCCTCACAACAACCATATGAGGAATTATTTTGCCCATTTTGCAGATGAGGAAGTTGGCACAGAGAGGTTAAGTAATTTGCCCAGGGCCACAGAGTAAGTGATGGAGCCTAGATTCAAACCCAGCAGGCTGGCTGCCTCTCTCCAACAGTATGATGAAGTTAATGCCATCTTTATTTCCTTTTCATATTTTAAGGAACAAGTAAGAATTAACACTGTGATGAATAATGGATGCTTTGCAATGCTTGAAGTGTAAGAAACAGGAAATCAGAACATTTGAAACGAATGGTATCAAGTATCTTAGTGTATGTGACAGTTTTAATTCTATTGTGGAGTTTCTTTCACAAGTGTAAATACTGAAGGGAATTGATAGTGAATATTTGTTTCTTCCATTTGATACTTGCAATGTATCTTTTTGCTAATACCTTTCTCTAAGAAATTGCAAAAAGATCAGGGCCATCTTGTGTGTACCGTTGACTTCTACTTGAGTCTGGGGAAGCGATGGAACATTTACAGGCGTCTAGCCTGTGCCAGAGACGCTGCCACCCTCGGGGTTTGCAGGAGGCTGCACACAGGAGCAGCGGGGAGTCCAGCAGCGATTTATGATCATCTTCACCTGGTGTGTTCTCCCTGCAGTCACTTATCTCAGCGATTCAAGGTGATATTGAGGAAGTTAAGAAACGACTGGATTTACCAGAACATTTGAAACTCAAAGAAGACAATTTCAAGGTTCCTAAAAGCAAAATAATGAATGGCCACTGATAAAAAATCATCTTATTTATTCATTTACTGTTTTCTAGTATTTTACTGCTCATAACTGTGCAGTCTCATCTTGGTTATATTTTAAAAGTCAAACCTTTTCCTACAGCTGTGAATTAGTTTAAACCGTACAGTGCAGTTACCATATTAAGCTTCAACTCTTCAATTAAACCCATCATGCGACAGTGCTAAAATGATTCATTTTAGAAATCAAGATTCTTTTTTATGTAATATGCTGATTAAAATGTACCACTAGAAGGGTCTTAAGTGTCTTACAATGGAAATGAAATGTACGTAAGTATGAGTAAAAAGGCCACTCACTAGTTTGAGATGAGAACAATAATTCTCACGGTATAATCCTAGCGCGTCTGTACCTATACAGCATGTGCTGCTCAACAGAGAAGGTTGTAAAAGTCACTGCATCAAACAAAGGTTTCATAGTTGATGATAAATCTCAGGGGAAAATCCAGACTTTGTATATTTGATATTTTGTGAATTTTGTGTTATTATAGACATGAAGACTTGTGAAATTTAACTTTAATCACTCATTTCCTTAATGGGGTCAAGTCACTGCACTGTGTTCCATATTTGTTACAGCTGCCTCAGTTCTAATTGGTCTAGACTCCCTCTGCCTATCATTTTTTTGTCTGTCTTTTAAAGCAGTAAAATGAGTGTTTTTCAAATCTCTAGGTCTTGTTTTTGTGTTGTATAACACTTCTCTCTTCTTTTTAAGAGTAGATATTCTTCTTCAACATTTTTCTTGACTCTAGTTCTTTTTTCCTTTAAACAATTGTCAGTGTCAGTTTTTTTCCATTTAGTATATCCTACAACTGTACACTTACAAAAGATTTCATCTATATCTACCATTCCATCCCTTCACTATGCGAACAGTGATTAAGTGCAAATCTGTATTGCCTTTTAGAAAAAAAAAATAGAAACAAAAACTTTAGGTTTCCTCAAAGTTTAAATGAACACATAGCAGTTCATTTATATATACCAGTTTCTTGAAGAACACAAAATTCTTCTTTTCCCCCCAGGGAAACTATTTAAGAGACAATTAAATTGTGAAGCATAAAGTTATTTATTTCTAATAAGATTGCATGTTCCTGAGCAAACGTAAACTGTTGTAGTTGTGCACGCACAATGTAGTTTAATGCTCAAAAGTGCTTGTAGCTTGGGGGAAAGGTATAAATAAAAAAGTTTTAGTTAAATAATCTTCATACTATGCATTTTTTCCTCCTGCTAACTACTAAGAAGTGATTTGTGGCCACTTGAGACGTTTGTTTATATTGGCAGAAAGTTAGAATCTTTGGATATTTGGGAAATTAAGATCACAGATTATTTGGGCCCCTGAAACAGTACATTGCATTATTGTTTACTTTAGCACCAGATTTGGGGGGGATAGGGGCCAGAAATATACAGGACGTAATTTTAAAGATAAAGTCATTATAAATCATTTTTCCCTAATCTGCATAAATGAATTAGAGAACTGATTTTAACAAAAATATTTATAAAGGAGTTAGAAAAACATCTAAAACTCGTGTTGGAGAGGGGGAAGCATGGATAAATTCTGTTGAATTGTGTTTTACTTTTTTGCGTATGAATTTATGGCAAACAATGTAGTATGTATCTTTTTCATTTCTTCTTTATAAAAATACTTAGAAAGTATAATTTAATGTTAGAAATCCTATACTTGAAAAAGCCTCAATTATCAGTGATTTTATGAAGCAAAGTTAAAAACAAAAATGGAAAGTGTAAAAACAGATTTGTATTTGTTTGAATAGCTTGCTGCTAATTATGTCCACACTGAGTGTGTGAAAGTTCTGTGATATTGTCACCTTACATTTTGTTCAATAGCCATCGCTTTTGAAAATTGTATAGTATGTGGTTCAGGAGTTAGTTAACAGCGTCTATGTTTTTTAGATTTTATATTAAGTATGTATGTATTATAAGAAATTGCAGTAGTACCCTTTTTGATTAGTTTGAATGTTTTCAGGCCTTGAAATCAATCTCGACTGGGTGATGTTTCCTCTCTCCCTGTGTCAGCCTGAATCTTTGCCTTGTCTGTATAAGATCCTAATTTGTGGCTGATGCTTCCTTTCAGGTGCTTTAGAGGCCTGACTAGCAGGTCACAGGCGGCAGCTGTAGGGAGAACCTGGCGTTTGGTGGTGGTTCTACAGCCAAAGGCCTTGCCTGAAGGGCCCCTGTTTCTTATGCCTGCGGCACAGTGTCGGGTTTGTTTGGAGCGTTCACAGGGCGTCAGGACTCTCAGACCACTTTCTGAGGGCGAGGGTCCCCATTACAGTGTGGAGCTGTCAGGGCCAGAGGAGTCTAAGTGGGTCTGAGTCCCCTCCCGTGACTCCTGCTCCCCAACAGGGCTCTGTAGCCTTCCTGACTCGCGCCACCAACCCCACAGCAGTGACCCGGCACTCCTGCCTGTCTCTCTGTAAGCAGGACACACAGCTGCTCTTGCACACTCGTCTCCAGCGCTCCCAGCTCTGGAGGGCTAAAGCCTGCAGTCAGGGCCGGCGCGTAACACGGTTCTGACCGGGCAGAGGGAAACAGAAGTCTGCTTGGGATTTGTGAGGACAGTTTTGCTTTCCTGGTGAAAATGCTAGCCTGTTCCTGTTCCCCTCTTACCTGGAAAGTGGACATGAGGCTGATAGAGGAGAACCAATCTGAGCTTCAGAGACGGAGATAGGAAGTAAATCCCCCCTATAAAAAGAGATGCCGGGGCAGCCCGGTGGCGCAAGCCGTTAAGTGCGTGTGCTCTTCTGCATCTGCCCGGGGTTTGCAGGTTCGGATCCCGGGTGCGCACCACGCACTGCTTGGCAAGCCATTCTGTGGTGGTGTCCCATATAAAGTGGAGGAAGATGGGCACGGATGTTAGCCCAGGGCCAGTCTTCCTCAGCAAAAAACAAAAAGAGGAGCATTGGCAGATGTTAGCACAGGGCTGATCTTCCTCACACACACAAAAAAAGATGCCATTATAAGCAAGAGTTAGCAGGAACACGTTATAGAATAAGCTATACAAAGATGACAGATGTATTAACTGTCAGATACAGAATTTGAAATGACTGTTTAATATGTGTAAAGAAAAGAATGTCAAAAATGGTAAAATAACAAGATTCTATAAAAATAGAGCAGATTTAAGAATTGTCAGAATAGAATTTATAGTGAGGAAAAAATAATTGAAATTAAAAACTCAATGGACGGGTTAAGTACAGATCAGACACAGAATTGGTGAACTGTGAGACCTGACGGAGGCTCTGACTGTGCTGTCATGTGCCTATTGTCTGTTGTTCCAGATTCACCTTCCATACTTGGTGATGTGGCTGTGACTCGACATTTCTTTGACAGTTGTCTTCCTTTTGGGTCAGGTCACACGTGGAGTTTGAGCCCCAGCTTGTGTCCCAGGCAGCTCAGTTAGTCCTTGGAGCTACCCTGTGCTTATTTCCCCTGTTCCTGAGTGTGTTTAGAATAGATGTACTTGACAACTGACAGTATCCCCACTTTGGTTCCCTGATTGTAAAAAGGGCCAAGTAGAAGCGAGAACAGTAAACCACCAAATCAATGCTACATCTCGGGAAACTGCAGAGAGCCATCGTCAAAAGATTCAGGGTAAAGGCTCCTATCATTTCTGTTCAGACTAGACAGAAATTTGATGGATCTTGGAGAGTGACTGCTTTATCGTAAACTAATCAGGTGATGACCTCCACTGCAGCTGTTGTCCAAGATATGGAAAACATCTCAACAAATTTCCAAAGATTAGTATAAAGAACATATTGATCACAACATAGTGGAGAAAAATCAATGTTATAAAAATACAAAAGTAGGGTCCAGCCAGCTGGCGTGGCAGTTAAGTGTGCACACTCGGCTTCAGTGGCCCGGGGTTCACAGGTTCAGATCCCGGGCGCACAGCAACGCACCGCCTGTCAAGCCATGCTGTGGTGGCATCCCATATAAAATAGAGGAAGATGGGCACAGATGTTAGCCCAGGGCCAATCTTTCTTGGCAAAAAGAGGAGGACTGGCATCAGATGTTAGCTCAGGGCTGATCTTCCTCACAAAAAAAGAAAAAAAAAATACAAAAGTATCACAATGGAAAGCTATGTTGAAATGAGTGATAATATGCAACATGCAAAAATTTGTGGGATGCAGCTAATGGTTTCCTCAAAAGATTTATAGCTTAGAATACATGAATAAGAAAGATCAATAATCTAAACTCTGATCTCAAGCTAGAAAAAGAACAGCAAAAGAAACCAGACAAAAAAAGAGTACATACTGTATGATTCTATATAGATTTTTAAGAACAGGCAAAACTGTAGCAAAAAACATCCAAGTGGTTCTTGAGGACAGGGTGACTGGGGAGGATCTTGAAGGCTGCTGAGTGTTTTCATCTTACTGGCCTGTTTCTAGAGCTAGGTGATGGTTGCACAGGGTGCTTACTTTGTGAAAATTCATCAAGCTTTATACTTGTGCTCAGACAAGCCAACGTTCTCTATAGCTCAGCTGTGGATATCATTTACGTGGTCTTAAGAATTACAGCACTGAATTGTTATAAAACAAAATGAACATCTTTTGGGGAAGGATGAGGAGATCAGAAGAGGCAGCAATAGAAAGAAAGGGTTTGGAAAAGAAATGTTCATCTTCCGTTAATGGGAAATGAGTAGGTAGATGCCCAACCTGAGAACATAAGAAGCAGCAGCGTAAGCGTCTCCCTTAGAGATGGGGAGATAAATATTAAATCACAAAAAGGATGGAAATTGCTTCTAAGAAATGGGAAATGAGGAGTCACCTTCCTTTACACAGTCACTTTCCCTTAAACGTCTCGATGGATTGCGTTATTCAGTTAGGTTGAAAGGCATTTAACAGAAGGGAGATGGATATATTTGAGTGGCCCTCATGAATACATGAGTTCACATACCAACCCCACAGTAATCTCTTCACAGTGGCCTTCCACACAGTCCAGTGTCTCGTATTTTTATAATCACCTTGGCTCTTTGACTGGAGTGAGCACTTCTAGAGGCCTTGGACCATATTTCAATTCCCCCAGCACCTATGTATAGAAAGTGCTCTGTATGCAATTGTATGTTAATTAGAAATAAGTGTATCTCTGATATTGGGGCCTTAATGTAGTAACAAAAATAGAGAAAGTTTCACTGGGAACCCAGCTTGTGGGACAAACAATTTTTAAACCTGGCTCTGCCTGCCTCAGCTCCTTTTTTATTTATTTATTTTTTTGTGTGTGAGGAGATCAGCCCTGTGCTAACATCTGCCAATCCTCCTCCTTTTTTGCTAAGGAAGACTGGCCCTGGGCTAACATCCGTGCCCATCTTCCTCCACTTTATATGGGACGCTGCCACAGCATGGCTTGCCAAGCAGTGCATCAGTACGCGCCTGGGATGTGAACCGGCGAACCCCGGGCCGCTGCAGTGGAGCGCGCGCACCCAACCGCTTGTGCCACCGGGCCGGCCCTCCCTCAGCTCCTTTTTGTTCTCCAAGACAAAATCTGTGTTATGGATGAAACCTCTAGGGCTGAATTTTGTTATTTATTGAGGCCTGCTTAAAGTCATTACGATGGATATGAAATTATATCTTGTGTTTTTCTTATAGAAAATTGTGACTTCTAGAATTTTTTGTTATTTTTAATTCTTCATGAACTAATAGTTCAAAAAATACAATAAAAATTAAGTACGAGAAAAACAGTCACACACTTGGATGTCTTGGCAGTGTCCAAATGCTATAGAAGATTCTCAACACTCAGTTTCAGTGACAGACAGGTCACAGGCCAGGAGCAGACACAGACCACACTTCGGGGCCCCCTGTTCTAGAGGCCTTAGGCTTTCTCTTTTAGCTAAACAGGGTTGACTGATCATTTCGTAAAAGGCCAGACAGTACATTCTTTAGCTTTTGCCAAAATGAAAAATTGTCCATAGACAATAAGTAAATGAACGAGTGTGACTATGTTTCAAACTTTCATTTACTGAGGCAGCAGGAAGGATTTGGCTCACAGCCCACAGTTTGCCAACTCCTGAGTTAGAGGAATTTTTTTTCAACCTTTATTAGGGCACAGTGGTGTAGTAACCTTCTTTTTCCGAATTACTATGCAAGTTTCATGTGATTCGTGTGAACATTTAATTGTGAAGTATATGTGTTAAAATTGGGGGAGGATAGGTATGGGTTTAAAGTGGTGCTGGCATCTTCAAATCTGGAGTGCCCAGGTGAATTGATAATGTTTACTCTTCTAGTTGGAGGTATAAATGAGCACAAAATGCCCACACTGGATGGGAACTGAACCTGTGTGTCCTCCCCAGATTCATATGTTGAAGTCCTAACCCCCAACGTGATGGTATCAGGAGGCGGGACTTTAGGGGTGATTAGACCATGAGGGTGGAGCCCCATGAATAGGATTGGTGACCTTATAAAAGGACCCCAGGAGCTCTCTCACTCTCTTTTCACCATGTGGGGATACAATGAGAAGTTGGCAGTCTGCAGCACAGAAGAGGGCTCTCAGCAGAACTTGACCATGCTGGTACCCTGATCTTGGACTTCCAACCTCCAGAACTGTGAGAAATAAATTTCTGACATCTAAAAGTCACCCAGCCTCTGGCATTTTGTTATAATAGCCTGAACAGACCAATACGGAAACCCTGATATGAAACTTCAAATAGATGACCTCTTCCTTCCCTCCCCTCCTCTCCTTTTCCCTCTCTTTTGTCCTCTCCTCCCTGCCCCTGCGTCTTACCCCCCTCTTCTCCTCTTTTCTCTCTAATGGAAACAGGTCTGAACAGTTGAGTTGAGAGTGAAGATACGAACAAGGAGTCATCTATAAAATAGTGGTAAATTTTCTCTTTGGAACTAGATTTGAGATGTCAAATTGCCTGCCTCCTGGTTGTTGGTCTTAATAGAGTTTCTTAGATCAATGCTGTAAACCAGCACTAGTTCCCTGGATTACCCAGGACAGTGTGGAAGGGAGAGCTGGGGGCGGGGGGGTGGGAAAGGGCTGGTGCCAGTCCCTGCACAGTGAGGAGTCTTGAGAGCTCACCATTGCTGTCTATAGTGCAGCCTCAGCTTAGGAAGGGGTTAGGTTGTAAAGTCAACAAGCATGACCAAAAGGTGGATATAGAAGTCAAAACTACCCATGAAAACTTCTTATCTTTAAATTGCTAAAACCTGAGTCTTTTGAAGATCAAACCTAAGCTCTAACTCTTTTTTTTTTTGGTGAGGAAGATCAGCCCTGAGCTTACATCCGATGCCAATCCTCCTCTTTTTGCTAAGGAAGACTGGCCCTGGGCTAACATCTGTGCCCATCTTCCTCTACTTTATATGGGATACTGCCACAGCATGGCTTGACAAGCTGTGTGTCGGTGCACACCCAGGATCTGAACCTGCGAACCCCAGGCCGCTGAAGCAGAGCGCACACTTAACCGCTGCGCTGCTGGGCCGGCCCAGCTTTAACTCTTTTGTGTCTCTGCATTTTGGCCAAGGCCCCCTTGTTCTGGGGCAGTAGAGGCCTAGGTTGAGTTTGAACAGGCAGGGTTAACTGAACACATTAAAGAACCTTACTTTCCTCTCTCATGCTTATGTCCATTGTGCCCGTTTAGCTGAATTCTCTTCAGTCAGATATGAGGATTATACAACCACACTGGATTATCTTTCGTATTTCCCACAGCAGACCTAAGCCTCATACGTTGCCATTTCAATTGGGAATCTAACTGGTTGCAGGTAACGGGAACGGATTCTGGCTGATTTAAGCAGGAAAGGAATTTATTGGGAGAATAATGGGTAGCTCAGAGAATGGATGGGAAAGCTGGAAGTTGGATGAGAAAAGGGAACCTCTGAACTGGGGTCAGAACCAGAACCCAAATTGCACCACAGCCAGTTCGTCGAGGACAGTGCCACTGCTGATGAGCCAGGAGGCCACAGCTCCCACCAGAGGCTGCCAGAACCACAACCTCCACACAGCTGGCTGGCCCTGTTGACCCAGAAACTGATCTTTATATGGTTAGCATCTGATTGGCTGAGCTTCTGTCGTGTGCCCAGGGGTTCCCTGCAAGGTGCCTGGAAAATGGAGTACGTGTCTATTTCAGCTTCTTTAGAGAGACACACTTTCCACCAAGGCTCATGCAGGGGAAATAAGTTCTCTAAACGTAAGTGGGTGGAGGGAGCCCAATATTGGGCAGTAAAAAAAAAATATGACATATATCCACTACTGTTATTTAACTCTGAAGGAAATGATGATCCGAGTACATGCCATCCCTCCAGTCCTCCAGCCATTCCAAAAAGCATTCCTTATATGTATTAAGTTAGAATGTTCCCGAGAGCCTGATAAAACCTTTTGTTTTCTTTTATCTAAAGAAGCAAAAAACCTAATCCATAGTGTTTCCCTTTTCACCCTGATTTGCAGGAAGCTCAGGGCTAACATTCAATCATGGGAGCTATAATCACCTAGAATCCTGATTCTCAAGATGTTCCCCAGAGAGCCCGAGGGCCTCATGTAAGCGCCCACCTGATGGGCAAACCAGGGGGTCTCTGCTCCTTGCTGCCCTGCTGACTTGAAGGCAGGAATCCTAGCTGATCCTATCTGTGGGTTCTCCCGAGGACCACATCTGATTAAAGGCCCCCATGGCTAAGAAATGCTGACACTTCTGCTGGGATTGATGAGCCCACTTGCCTCCTCCTCCCTCAAGGTCCACATTCTCTATTTCCATGTCAACAATTCACTTTGTACACATAATAGATGGCACCATAAGCATTTTTCTGGAAGCAGGTAGATATAAATCCTAGAGGAATGACTCCTCCTGGGGCAGGGAGAGGATTCCCTGGGGTGGGTTCTGCTGGGACCTGTGTGAACAAACACCTGCTGCTGACTGAGTCCCTCACGGCAGGTCCGGGTTCATCCCTGGGCCCTTCAGGCCTCTGTAAGCCTTCACAGTCCTTTCTGCAGCTCCCCAGGGAGTCGTTTTGCTTACAGATTTGCTGGTATTTCGCATTTATTAAAGGTTCCCCATCCAGTTCACTATTTCTGTCAAATGATGTTTTTTGTTCTGTTTTCAAATATATTTCCTGAACGCAACAAAACCTAATACTAGTATTCTGAGATTTCCACCATATTTCAAAACCACAATTTTCCCCTGGCTCTTTGCCTGACCAGCTAGACCTGTTCTCTGCTGTTTCCTACAGATTTGGTTTGAGTTCTTTTTTGAAGTTTTAGAAGATGGAAGGAAGTGTTATCTTGGATTCTCTGCCTTTTTTGAAAGTTTATTTTCTTCATTCCTGTGTAGAGAGTCTGCAAAGGGAGAGTAATATGAAATATCTATTACTGCCTCAGCTTAACTACATTTAGGATATCATGTTCTTTGTAAGAGCACAGTTTTAAAAGTCAAACACAGACAACTAGGTGCACATTGAACATTCAAAAGCAGAGTAGGTCCCCATGTTTCACTAGAGATTCAAGAAGTGAGTGATGACATTCTCCCCTTTTCACATACTGACCAGTTGTAAAGTTTAGCTTCAATGTGCTTTTACTGACATCACTTCATTGTTCCTCACAATAAATAAGTCTGAGACATCTAGCTAGATGTTATTGTTACCACACTTCAGGTGAAGACACTGAAAGTCAAAGATAAACTCAGACCAACTCAGACTGTGAAGGTAGAAAATTTCAGAGCTAAGCATGGAACCCAGGTCTTCGACCCATTTCAAGAGGGAAACAATCTTAGTAGACTCAGGCGTAGCTGCCTGACCCTTGGAGGAGTTGTGTGCATGGGACCCTGGGAGCTATGGATGGTGGAGTGGTGAGTGAGGATGATCCCCAGGTCCACCAGCTAGCAGCTCTTGCAGGGCATGGCAGCTCACCCTTTGCTTGGCTCTTGCCTCTACTGCTAGAGTGTTTCAAGTACAAGGAAGGATAGAGTTAGTAAGACCAAGATCAAACTTTTAGTTGAGGCAGCAAAAAGGCAGAAAGTTTGCAAACACATAAGCCTTAATCAAATTGGCACATTGTGGGCAAGAACAAGGTCTCCGAGTGGAGGAATAGGGATGTGCCAAGGATCTGGGTCACAGAATGGACCAAGATGGTCAACTAATGTCAGGGAGAGCCCCTGGCAGGCTGGGCTGCCTGTTGTTATTCCGCTGATATCCATCTTCGTTCCCTGTAGAGTTCCATCATACATGGATTCTCCACAGGAAGCTCGTGGTCCCCAGTAATTCCCAAACTCTGATAGCTTATTCCAGACTCCAACCTTGTCTCATTCTTTTCCTATTCCATTCACTTATCCATAGCCCACCAATCTGTAAAATGATGCCAATATGGAACTCTTCTTTTTTTTCATACTTTTGGAAGAGTCTGCCAACGGTAAAATCTTCATAATAGATGAAGCTAAATCCCCCATATTCCAATAGTAGGTCCTAGAAAATCCAGGTGATGCTAAGAGAGTGTGAAACTTGTTCTGCCCATCAGACTCCTACCTAGAGAGGAGTGGAGTTGAAGAAGAGAGGATGGAGAATTCCTTCAGAGATAAATATCAGTGAGTTCTGTCTGTATCCTCTTCAAGTGTATCAATCAGAGAGCTTGTGTCCCTTAGGTTGGGAGGTGGACATAAGCATTGTGTGAGAAACTGTAGCTAGATTGGTCTTAGACAACAGAGCAGAGAGGGAGAGAAGGCGGCACTTTCAGGCTCAGTGGAGGAGGAAACGGAAAGGGACAAAGATATGCCTCCCATGGACTAGACATGCAGATATGACTGGACTCATATCTGAAAGAGACTCTGAAACCAAGGATGAAGGAGTTAAAGTTTCCCCGGATTAGGACAAAACCATGCCTGTACCCACAAGGTTAATGTGCAAAACAAGTAACCAAAGTTGCTGAGCTTGCCTTGCAGAATAGCAGAAGGACTGCTGATAAGAGTGTAGCTTGCTGACAGCCCCCCTGCCTGACTAAGCATCACGCAGGAGCATTGAGAAGCTAAAATGACTGATTGTGATCTTTACACATCACAGACTAAGAATCCACCACATGTAACACATACAGCCCCCCTGAATTTGCACATGCAACCAATGAAGGAATATGAAAGACAGTCAACCCTGCACAGATGACTCTTAAACTTCAGTCCCCCAGGCCACATGCACTCCCTCCCTGTCTCTGTGTGTCTTATTCTCACAATGCACTTTGGAAAAATACTTAGTACTGCACATAGGCAAGCTAATCTGTAACTGGTAGAAGGAATAACTTGTTAGCAGAAAATTTATGTCCTCTGCCCAAACTGTTCCTTCTGTCCCAGATAGGGAAGTAACTGAGGGTTTCTTAGATCCCTCAGGAATGCTGCATTCAGCAGATCTGCTATGGAAAGGCACACAACGTACTGCAGTCATGCATCACCTGACGTTTCTGAGCCCCTTCCCCAATCCCGTTTGCCTTCTATAAGTCATTTCCAAATCAGTTCCCCTTTAAGATGTTTTTTTCCTGGCCAATTGTCGGCCATCTTCTGATTTGCTAGCTTATTGCTTATTAAAGTTCTTTCTCTACCACCACCTGCTTGGCCTTTTATCTTATGCCAAGTAGATCAAGCCCTCGCTCGGTATCAACTCCACCCCAGATAGCAGCGTAGAGTGGTGAAAGGACCCAGAAGAGGGGCAGAGAAAGGATTTACAGAAGCCCAGGTTCTGAATGGCCTAAAGAGGTCTTTGGGCACACCACAGACATTGCAATTGAACTGCCCCAGAAGGGAAAATTCAGAGAGAATCTGCCTTAAGCACAGGGAGCTCAGGGTCAGCCAGGTAGGGCTGGGCTCTTTGACCAGCTCAGGGATTTTTAAGCTATGTGCTGTGAAATTAAATTAGTGGATTGGGATCAGCTTCAAAATAATAGTAATAAATTAGAATATGATGGATAATATCAAGTAATTTGAATAAGTATTGTTTCCTGAAACTTTTGCTTCAGGTTTATAAATAGGTGTTGTTGTAAACTTTATTTGTTTTATTGTAGATCACAGTCCAAAAACGTTTGAAATTCCCTGTTTTAATTTTCTCTCCTTGTGCTCCTGGTTCTGGAGAGATTAGGCAGCTGCAATCTGGGAGGTTAGGAACAAGCCTCTGAAGCCAGTTTCTGTGCAAACTGGGGCCCGTTATTTTCACCTCTCTGTGGCTTGATATCTTCTCCATAAAATATGGATAACAATGATGCCCACCTCATAGGGTGGTTATGACAGTGAAAAGGGTTCAACAAGTTGATTAATGAGAAGCACTTCTAACAGTACCTGAAGAAGAGTATGTATTTGATAAATGCTAATCATTGTTGTAACGGGGGTTATTTCTTCCCCTGGCTAAAGATAACATCATAACTTTAAGGACACAGCAAATTATTCCCTAGATTATATGCAGAGAGCCCAGTTTTGTTCAGCTGTAAACAATGATTTCTGTGAGCAAACAGGCACTCCACAAACATTTATGGAGCAGCTATTGTGTGTTAGCACTCTGCTGTCTGCTGGGGGTACAAAGTGGAATAAGATAATGTCCCTAACTTTGAAGAGCACACAGTCTCCAAGAGAAATTCTAATTTATTTGACTTTATCTCCATCACTCCCAGGTGGTGCCTGGTGTATTTTAGGTCTCCAGAAGATATGTGCTGAATGCATGCCTATGGAAGGAATCATGAACTCTCTTAACTTCACCCAGATGCAGTAAAGGAGCATCATGTCCCCTCACTTTTTCCAGTACCTTCAAGATGTGAAGGAAAGTATAGCCACACAGGGGACTTTTCTGCAAATGCAAAAGGTCTCCAAAAGTCTACATTTGACAAAAGATGAATTTTCTCTTATAAATATCCTCTGGTGTCTGTTTTATAGTGTTTTTTGAAAAGTTTTTGGGAAAAGAATGAGAAAAGAAACAGATGGCGCCAAATGACAGAGAAGAACCTTACAAATTTCTTCTCTCTTTGCTGCTTAGAGTAGCTAACAAGCCAGCAGGAAAAAAAGAGTAGATGATGTGGTGCAGCCTTCTGAATCATACATGTGGTCCCCTCCCTCCATCCCAACATTCCCAAACCTGGCCCGAGGATTAATGTCTTTTATCACATTTAGTTGAACTTGACCTGTGACTTCAAGTTCATGTGATAAGTGCTTGTCGTTTTACAGACCATAGGAAAGTCAAGATAGAGACTTGCCGTCCACTCTTACTGAGCTCTACAGATCCTCTTGTTCTCTTAAACACTTCCTTCAACTTTTCTTCCAAAAAAGTATATAGATGCATCAATTTTCTTTTTCTAACATTCTCTGTGTTCCAATGATTTTATTGTTTGTTTTTCCCCTGAATTATTGCACTGCTTGTATTCTCCCTCACTTTATGGTTATTTGTACACGCATTTCACTTCCCACCTCAATATTAAGCTCTTTGAGGGCAGATCATGTTATTTATCTTTGCTCTCACAGTTTAGCTTGCATAATCCACATGGGTTTTTAATTTCAGAAATACCCTTGAAATGGTAGTGTACATGAACTTTTATATCTTGCTTATTATTATATTGTAACTATTATACAATATTTTGTATAATCTTTATAAACTTATTTTCAAAGTGCTGTAAGGTAATTTTAAATTATAAACAAAAATTAACTTTTTTTTGTGAACACTTTGGTCCCAGCAAGGAATTGGTTAATTCAAATAGAACAAACATTGGAAAGACTCAACACATTTTGCTACCTTGATTTCCAAAAGAGTTTTATTGGCTATGGTAGGTGGAATCCTAAAATAGCCCCTAAAGATTTCCCACTCTAGCTCCCAGTACTGTGGGAGCTATAATGAGATATCATGCTTATGGTACACCATGGCCAAAGGGAGATTCTCCACACTGGCCTAATCTAATCACAGGAGACTTTTAAAAGCAGAGTTTTCTTTAGCTGGTGGCAAGAGGGAAGATAAGAAAGATTCAGAGCATGAGAAGAATTCAATGCATGGATGTTGGATTTGAAGGGGTCACCCACAAGACCAGAGAGTAGCCTCTAGAAGCTC
Source organism: Ceratotherium simum simum (assembly GCF_000283155.1). The sequence continues at coordinate 941,770 of NW_004454253.1, read as the reverse complement.
AGAGTGATCCTTGGCTGACAGCCAGAAAAGAAAGCAAGGACCTCAATCCTATAGCCACAAGAAACTGAATTCCGCTGCAACCTGAAAACTTGGAAAACAATTCTTCTCCAGAGCCTGCAGTTAAGACCCAGCCTGGCTGACACCTTGATTTTGGCCTTGTGAGACCCTAAGTAAAGAACTCAGTCAACCCACCTGGACTTCTGACCTATAAAACTGTGAGATAATAATGGATGTTATTTTAAGCTGCTAAATGTGGTAGTTTGTTATGCAGTAATAGAAAATGAATATGTTGGCTTACCCTACACCAAATACTACATGAAATTGTCTATATCACTACAGGTAGCAGTGGACAGAATGCCATAATTGTGTGCTATAATTAAAACAGACTTTGCTAAGACATTATCTTGGCAAAGAAAAACATGTGTTTTTTTTGTTTTTCTTTGCTAGTGGAAATGAGCAAAAAAAAAAAAAAATTGTGTTTCCTTCTGACAGCATCGAAGTGAGAGAACTTACAGAACTTACAAAAAAAAGTAGGAAACTCCGGATAAGAGTTCTGACATTGTTGATACCAAGCAAGGGCTCAATCCACTTGCCACAAGATAAAAGGCCAAACAGATGGTGGTAGAGAAAGAACTTTATAAGCGCGTGATAAGCTAGCAAATCAGAAGATGGCAGACTATCATCCAGAAAAAAAGCCATCTTAAAGGGAAACTGATTTGGAAATGACTTATAGAAGGCCAACCGGGGTTGGGAGGGGTCTCAGAAATGTTAGGTGACAGATGACCGCAGAATGTTGGGCACCACTCCATAGTTGATCTGCTGAATGCAACATTCCTGAGGGATCTAAGAAACTCTCAGTTACTTCCTTATCTGGGACAGAAGGAACAGTTTGGGCAGAGGACTTAAATTTTCTGCTAGCAAGTTATTCTTTCTACCAGTTACAGATTAGCTTGCCTATGTGCAGTTCTAAGCATTTTTACAAAGCACATTGTGAGAATAAGACACACGGAGACAGGGAGGAGGCGCATGTGGCCTGGGGGGCTGAAGTTCTAAGAGTCCTCTGTGCAGGGGCAACTGTCTTTCATATTTCTTCATGGGTCACATGTGCAAATTCAGGTGGCATCTATGTGTTGCAAGTAGTCAATTTTTAGTCTTGATGTGTAAAGCTTACACTTGGTCATTTTAGCTTCTCAATGCTCCTGCATGATGCTTAGTCAGGGAGGGGTGGTGGGTGCTGTTGGGAAGCTACTTTCTTTATCAGTGGTCTACCTGCTGTTCTGCAAGGCAAGCTAAGAAACTTTGGTTACTTTGTTTCCCACATTAGCCTTGTGGGTACAGGCACAGTTTCATCCTAATCCAGGGAAACTTTTCACTCCTTTGTCTTTGGTTTCATTATCATCAAGCAAAGGCTCACTGCCCAATGTGCATAAAAGCCAATACTACAGCACTGGCTTTTGAGCAAAAAAAGAGCTTTATTGCATGGGTGACTAACAAGTAGACAGGAGGCAAGGCTCATATTTGCCTCCCCGAGCTGAAGCAGGGACAGATTTTAAGGAGTTGATAATGGGAGTGGTTACCGTAAATATTAACTTGGCAAAATCTGATTGGAGGGTGGGAATGTAACAATTTTGTAAGCCCAGTGTGCTGCAAATCAAAGGACCCCTTGCTTCTTATTAGATTCCCCATCCTGCTTTCTCTTCACACTGAGCTCTGTAGTTGGGGAACTTTTGGTTCCTGGGTGGCTTGAGGTCGTTTGAGAACAAGGTTTCAATCTTCTGAGCATGTTCCAGCTGCATGACTTGCAAGTTTTGCTTGTTGCCCTTGCAAAAAAACTTTGATTGATATTTTGTTATTGATGCAATAGGATATAATAGGGCCAGTACAAATTGGTCTATGATTGTTACAATATTGACAAAAAAAAACAATCAAGGGGAAAAGATTGTACCTAAAAAAGAGCAGTGTGTTCAAGCTGGCTTGTGCCAGTTTATGAAAGCCAATAGTTAATTTTGGGGGGAATCTTGTGAGTCAGTTGTTAGACACAGCTATTACTAAAAATTGTTATAAAACTTTCAATTAAAGAAGTTATATTAAAAACATAGGTAACAAATACCCAAAATTCATCACTTCCTAATTGCTTTACATTTTACTATTAGCTATGTTCTGGGGTTATTTATGTCTAATGCATCTGTATGGTAGAAATATTATATAATGGTTTACTTCTTTACATTTCTTATCAACTCCACATTAAGTGACATTACTTTTGAAGCTTGAAATTGGCCATGATGGGAGTATTTACACCATGGAAACTGGTAAATGCCTTTTCTGAGCCAATGAATTACCACGAGTTTTTCTAAAACTTGCTCAGAGGTAGGGCCTATTTCCAAGTGGACATGGACACAAGAGAATACGAAAACTGGCACCACTGGCAGCCATCTTGCCAGTGTGAGGGCAGACCTCCAGTGAAGATGGAGGCAACACAGGAAGAGACAGAGATAAACCAGTACCGGATGCCATGGTGTGAGCCCCATTTCCAGCAGTACCTGATCCCACCCCTAGCCCTAGGCTTTTCGATTAAGTGAGCCAATACATTTCTTTTGTATTTAATCCTGTTTGGGTTAACTTTTCCATCATCTATAACTAAAAGCAGCCTAAAGGATACAGCAGGTCTAGAATCACACTCCTAGCCACCAAAGAGGCTTCATTGATAACAATCACTTCATCAAAGGGATGGTAATCCTGCTGACCTCAGTCTTGTTCTGCTCTTGTATTAGTTATAATTCTCTGTTTTACAAATACATATTTGTTCCATTTAACAATTTAATAAGCCTTATATCATTACCCTTGTAGGCTGGGATCAGTTCTTATCAATGAACACTTTTGTTAGATTGAGAGGCATTCTTATCAGACTATCCTACAGCTACACCAACATACCCTCCTTTCTTGATAATGGAAACTTTATTCTGGGTGGCAAAACACCAGAAGATGAGTCTGATTGTTCTAAAACTCTCACAGTAATCTCATTACCCTTTACCAAATATTTGCTTTCAAGCCTTTCTTACAGCTAAGTGTGGCCACGGGATCTGGTTCTGGCTTCTACTCTTATGCAATGATTTTCATTCCTGTAATTGCTCAACAGATATTTGCCTTTGTGCCATGTAGTCTCTTGGTCACTAGGGCCACAGAAGTGAACAAAGCAGACTTTATCCTTCTTATCTTTATTCACTAAAGTGAAATTAATAAAGGAAATCTCAACTAAATTGAAGTTGGGAAGGCCTGGAGGGGGAGCTCTCACACCCTATCATACATCATCAATTACTCCAAATAGGAAGAGACCTATGCTTGCATCTCTGGCAGGAAGATGTTTTATACTTTACTATCCGGAAGAGGGAAGGATGATTTTTCTCCTTGCTCAGCAACAGCCCAGTGAATGACAGACTGTAGCAACCCAACCAATGGGAAGCCTATACACTTTGGACTCCCAGTTTCCTCCAATGGATTTTTTTATTAAGCTCCTCCCAGCTCCCCCCTTTACTCTATAAAAGCAAGCCCCTTCATTTGTTTCTCTGGATTTGCCTATGGTCCGCCATAGCCTGCATACCCTGAATTGCAATTCTTTTTATTCTTCCTGAATAAACTCATTTTGAGAGTAAAACAACTGGCCAATTTACTTTTTAAGTTGACTCCTTTATGATGTATTTTTGTCTTATGTTTGAGAACAATACAAGGTAGACATAGGTGGCTTTAAAAGTGAAACTACAAATACATCTTCAGATTTTGATTTTGATCTCATTTATTCATTATGAGATGTTGCTATGTGGTAATCAGTTAGATCCAAAGTCTGTGCCAAGCATGCATTGATAGAATTCATATATTTGTTTTTGAAACACAATCTATTTATAATTCTTACATTTCACTGTGAAATTCAGATGACTATTTATTTCAGTTGATGGCAAGTTAATTTGGTTCTTCAGCTGGGTAGTACACTGAGTAGTTTCTTTTTCCATGAACTGAAATTGAGAATGAATGAGTTAAAAGAGAGAAAAAGGGGCTGGCCCGGTGGCATAGCAGTTAAGTTCACATGCTCCACTTTATTGGCCCAGGATTCACCAGTTCAGATCCTGAGCACGGAACCTACTTACCACTCATCAAGCCATGCTGAGGCAGCATCCCACATAGAGCAACTAGAAGGATGTACAACTATGACAAACAACTATCTACTGGGGCTTTGGGGAGAAAAAAAAAAGGGGGAAAAGGAGGAAGATTAGCAACAGATGTTACCTCAGGGTCAATCTTCCAAAAGAAAGAAAAGAAAAATCTTTAAAAAAAATGAAAAAAAAATTGAGATAAGCTCTGCTAACTGCAGCTGTGCATACTCAGCTAAAACTACCCAAATCTTTCTGTCTGAGTCGTTTTTACCTGGAAGTCAAGGTCCAGATGGTTAAGAAGAAAGGAGATTCAGCCGCACAAGGCCAAACACAGGCTAAGGATGAAAACTAACCAGGAAAGTCCAGATGGTCAAGGAAAAAAGAGATTCAATCTTACAAGGCTGAATGAGGCTGGTTGGAAGACACCAACCAGCAAGTACACATGTTCCCCCTCCCCCCTACCTAAAACCCCAGTACATGGTCCCCCTCCCCCCTACATAAAACCCCAAACAAAAACACCTACCTTTTCCCATTCAAGGTGGTGAATTTTAGTTTTAACTCCCTTCTCTTCAACTGGCTGCCTTTTGATAATAAACCTCTTTACTTGCTACAAGCCTGACATTTTGATGAATTGCTTCTGCTGCTTCTTGGGTAAATGAATCTGTGTTTGTGTTCAGCAACAATTTGGCAAACCAGCCAGGAAACTCTTTTGCCTGAGGCTCTGCAGCCTTGGGGCAACTGGGATTTCCCAAGAAGCAGTCCAGCACTTGCCTAGATGATTTCCCCCAGGGCCTGTCCTGAGTACTTTCTGTCAGACCCAGCACCACCAGCCTAAGAGTATTTTTCTTGTGTCAAGGAAACAGACTTTGGATTTTTTTGGTTTTGGTTTGGAGTGGACATCCTTTTGGTGAGTTTCCTCATTAACAATAACCAAGTCTTGTTTTTCTGATCCTTTGTTTGCCTCTGTTTCAGGGGTTTTGTTCCAGGTTACTGGGGTTTGTTCAGGGGAGCCCCAATTTTATTTAAATGACAAGGGACCTTTGCTCAGAGAGGAACTCCAGGACCCATTTGTTTTGGTTCTTTTGGTGAGTTTCCTCACTATAACTGACTGAAGTCTTATCTTTCCTCTCATTTGCTTGCCTCTGTTTAGGGGTTTTGTTCCAGGCCACTGCAGTTTGGTCAGGGGAGCCCCGACCTGTTGAAAGGACTAGGGACTAGAGCTCACAGAGGAACTCTTGGCTCCACTTGTTTGGATACTTGTGTGCGTGTGTGTATGTGAGTGTGTATAGTGTGAGAGTGTGTGTGGGCGTGTGTGGGCAGAACCATAATGGGAAACTCAAATTCGATTCCCAGTGGCAGCCCTCTGGGTTATGTATTATAAAATTGGAATGTTTTCAATAATAAGCCTATTAAAAAGAAAAAGATGAGACAATCAAATATGGGGTCTCAGCTTCCTCTCACTGTCTTACAGATGTTAATGAAAGCATTAAGTTAACAAAAGAATAAAAAGAAGCTGTGGGGAAATAAAGGGGCTCTTCTCAAAAAGCTGGAAATTTTTAGAGGGGTTTTTGGGAAATAATTCAGTGGGGTAGATAAAGAAAATTGATGAAGGGAAGAATCACAATACTCATCTCAGCAGGATGGGAATCTTTAGATGGTCATTAAAAAAATGGGATGCATAAAATTGACATTAATGGGGTTAAAACGAAGGTTTTAATAAAACATTGCCTAAAAGTTGAGTGGGCTAAAGGGACCCCCTATCGACCCATCTACATTAAAGGACCTCAAACAAGCCCATTCTACTCACCCCAGTTTGGAAAAATTTAGAAAGCCAGAAGGTAGAAATCACAATGAGAAACCTGACCAATAATTGCTTGGGGCAACAGTTAGTCTGCTAGGGTTGATAAAATTATAATGATTAAAATGTTTGAGCTAGTATTATATAAAGAGCTTATATCAACTCTTCCTGAGTGTTTTTTGGGATTGGATGTTATGTATGGCTGGAAATGCTTTCCTTACACAATATTATAAGACTGAGTTTTTTTTTGATGGAATCCCAATGGAAGGCATGATTAGAGGTATAAGAATAGAGAAAATTAAGATAAATTTTTTAAAGATAAGTGGTATATTGAAATGGGCTTTCTGTAAAATGATTGCATCTCTTTTGCTTGATTGTATTATAGGTTATATTGTGGGAATAAACATTCAGTCTCACTGGGGAATATTTTCCCTGCTTGATATTGTAAGAGCACATAAATCCACCCTTCAGGCAATGTTAATTAAACATGCTAAGGGCCGGTCCCGTGGCTTAGCGGTTAAGTGCACACACTCTGCTACTGGCGGCCTGGGTTCGGATCCCAGGTGCGTACCCGATGCACCGCTTCTCCGGCCATGCTGAGGCCACGTCCCACATACAGAAACTTGAAGGATGTGCAACTATGACATACAACTATCTACTGGGGCTTTGGGGGAAAAAAAGGATGAGGATTGGCAATAGATGTTAGCTCAGAGCCAGTCTTCCTCAGCAAAAAGAGGAGGATTAGCTTGGATGTTAGCTCAGGGCTGATCTTCCTCACAAAAAAAAAAAAAAAAAAAACCATGCTAAGAAAAGATCTCACTGTAAAATGGCCAAAATGGTGCAGTTACACTTTACCCAAACTGATGTATTAGGGTATGCAATTGGAAAACGCTGGCTATAAAATTAAATAACGAATGGGAAGCCTATTTTAATTTTTTTGAGGCTTCTAAACAAAATCAGGAATACCTTATTGCCTCTTTAACAGAAATCAAGAAAGAAACATGCCCGATTGGAGAATGACAGTTGCACCAGTGACTGTGCTGCAAAATGAAAACAAATCTGCTGCTCCTCTCTCCTCTCTTCCTGAGCTCCTCTACTTCAGCTCCCCCAAAATTCCTGATCCAAAACCAAGCAAGTGGAAATAAGTAAGCTTTTGAGATAATTTGGAATTATAATGACCATTCTGGGGAACCTCTGTTTCAGATAAGTCCACTTTAAGTGTCACTCTTAAAAGAGAGGACTCAAAACCTCTTGGAGACAAGGGAATGCAGTCTTTGATTAATATGGAGAGGCTTCTAAAAGATAAAAATTACCTCAAGTACAGCTCTTAAAAGGATCCTTACAGCAAAAAGAAAAGAATCTTTAGTAAAAATCTTTGGCCTTCTGAGCAGGTCCATCTGCCAGAAAAACAATTTGGATGCAACTTTTCTTTTGAGTTTTGTACCTGAGACAAGACTAAAATTTTAAAGATCTCTATTTGTGTCTATCTGTTTGTCTGTGTATGTATGTCTCTTTCTATATATTTGTCTGCCACCAGATGGTGTAATTTTTAAAGGAGCTGTATTTAATTGGTTTGAAGTAAGTGCTTATACAAAATTATTTCTAAAAGTAATAAAAACTAGCCCAGATGTCTTTCAAGTTAACATGATGTAAAATAATCTTTGGTAAATGAAAGCTGATTTAAGCTTGTTGGTTTGAAATAGACACATCCTCAGAGTTATCAGCATTGGATATGATGCAGACATGTTATCTCTGTTACAAAATTTGTCAGTAAAAAAAACAACTTAGAATAAAGGCTGATTTTGTCTGATGTCTCATGAGGTTTTTGTAGGCAATTTAAATATAATTATTGGGAACAAGTAAACTAAATGGACGTGGAAAGGAAAAAATTTTGGGGTGAAGTTATTAACAATAATTATACGTTATGATATGTGAACTTAAAATATCTTTGGGGCCTTTTAGTGACTTGAAACTGTAGAGTTTTGCTAAATTAAGTTAAATTATAAAAATTTATTGAGCAGATCATTTCCACATAAGAAAAATAGTTAAAATTGATTACTAAGCATAGATTTGTCTGTCTTTGGCTTCTTATCTCAGAAATACTGAGAGATGCCTAGGTTTATTAATAAACATGTTTTGTGCCATGCTGGGGAGTTTTCTTTGAGAAAGCACATGTTTCTAAAAAGTCTGTATACAAGGAAAGTAAGATGTATGTTTTCAATAAAGAAGGTATAAATAAGTGGAGATATTTTTGTTTTGTTAAGAAAGATAAATTTGTTCTGCAGTACTAGCAAAAAAAAGGAAGAAGGCATGGGCTAAATTCTGAATGTAAAAATCAACTGACAGAGGGTTTGTGGAAGTAAAGTCCTGAGGAGTTTTGTGCATGGTCACATTGGCTAGGATTGAAATGAATTTAATTAAACAAATAAGTTTGAATATCAAAAATAAGCTAGTACAAAATTAGAATTTGGCCTTCTCTCTCCTAAAAGGATAATTTTCTTAAACTTTTGGTCTGCTCTTAATAAAGAGATTATAAAAGTTTTTCTTTACATTTGAGTAAGTCTACTTAAAAGACAGAAAATCTATGTTTTATTAAAATAGTTTCCTATGTTCAAAAATGCTGAAGTCTATTAGGGTTTTAAAAAAAAAAAACTGTTTAACACTCTCTTTGCCTTTGACATCTTCTGTTGTCACCTTGATTGAACGTAACTAAGATTTGTTTCCTTTTGGCCAAGTGTTTTAAAACCTTTTGATATTTTTGACAAACTTCCTCCAAATTCAAAAGTCTTTCTTTTCATTTAAAGGGAACTTTGAGAATTTCCAATGGGCCTTGGGACTTCTCAAAGAATTTGTGTTCTCTTTCTATAAAGAGGGAAATAAACTAATTAAGCTTATTTAGTAGGTGAATTTACATGGGAAGCAATGTCAAATAAGTCATGGTAAACCCTCCTAGGTAATATTGTGTGGGTAAGTGTTATTAATATAAATATTTTAAAAATTAAATAACAGTCCTAAAATTCTGATCTGTCTTAGTTGTCAGTCAAAATTTTATTTATTATCTCGGAGTGTTGTATGTCACATAAATTGCCAAGTGAGTCTGTCAATTTCCAGTTTTGAGTGTTTTGTCATTTATAGACAGCTGTTGTTTTACTCTGATGTTTTTACAGATGTGTTTCATATACAGAGAGATTCATGGCAAGGACTCTGATGCTTGCTGTAGAATGCAGTTTCTGATAAACCTTCAGAATATGAAACTGAACTGGGTAAGAAATTACAGAACTCTAACAGAGAAATTGATGGCCTCATAAAACTGTTAACAGAAGATCAAGCTCAAAAATTGATTACATGTGACTAAATGAATTTATGTGGATGATTATAATTTTTATGACATCATTTGAAACATTGCTGATTTTTTCAATGTTTTGTTTTTCCAGATTTAAAGAAATCTTCTCTTTTCTCTTAAGGAACTATGACTTATAGCAATTCGTAAGCAGAACTAAAATATTGATCTTTTTCTCCCTACCTGATCCCTCCAGAATTTGGAAACTCTTGGTGAGTGAGGATTCTTACTTTCATGGCTATATAGTTATTTGCATAAATTCAATAAGAATATGTTCTTCTTATAGCAGGACACAATTGTAAACATTGGTTATATTATCAAGGCTTTAACTGGAATGTCATATTTGAGAGAAGCATGCATAGACTCATTAATGACCAAACGGCTTTAAGGAACAAGGATTAACTTTATGGGACAAATAAAGCCACTTGAAATATTGGCCTGGTACCTTGCTTATAGGGTTCCCAGCAACCTTACCAGATGAGTAAAGAATGTCACTTCCATGGAAGGTGCAAGAAACTCAGGATATTTTGGGGACCTCGAGAAGAGAGGAATTCACCCAAATCTGTAGGTATTACAGGCAGAGTCTGATGACAAATCCTTGGCTTGGCTTTCCTGGCCTCAAGAGGCCTTTACAGTTCAATCTGAGATTCTTTATAAATTTCCAGCAAAGCAGATTTAAAAGAGCCCATATGATCAATTGCTATTCTTGTTGTACTTGTGTAAATAATTGCACCAAGTTTATTAAAACTACACATCTTGAAAACTAATGAGTCTAATTTGACTATCTTTTGTAAAAGTGAGAGTGATTTTAGAGAGAAAAATTATGTTTCAATAGAAACTATAATACACATTTGTGAATATTAAATTCTAGTTTTGTTAATTGTCTTTAAAGTTTTAGTTTTCTATCTGTAAACTTGACTGGATCCAGAATTATTATAGTTTTCTCAGGTATCTGGTACAGATCTTTAAACTAATGTTTTCAATTTTTTCCATCCTTTTCATTTGGACTGAAACCATCTTTTTTTCTGAAGCCCTGTGAACTGAAGGTGGACAATTTAAGAGAGATCACCATGATAACCCATGTTTAGACAATCTTTACACCTGTTGCCATATAAGCCACTGAAAAGGTTTACCTGAACACCTGATGACATCATCAGAGATATTTCAAACTGTCAAAAATGTTTTGACCCTGACATTTAGAAATCTTCCTGACTGGCCATCCCCTGAGCTCATCAATTGGTTTATAATTTGCTCTAACCAATAACCTTTATTTTCTTTTTGTTTCTCTAGAAATGCTTCTTATTAAATACCTGGTTACTTGCTAACACAGTATAGGCCTAACTTTGGGAGACCATTCCTTTTTTCTAGAGATGATCCAAAAGACCCAGAGGAAACTCGAATTAAGGAGCTAGACACTGTCAGATATTTCTCTGCACTATATTTGTCATGGAGACTGGATCCTATTAAAATTGAGGAAGCACAAGCACCCATAAGATCAAGTTCATCCCCACTGGATGTTACCATATGAGAAATGCCACAAGGAATAGAAACTATGCTATAGAACATCACAACCAGGATCACCCAAACCTTGGCTGGCTTCATACTCTAGACACTGACTTCTCTTAATGGACAAATGGACGCCTGACAGACTGCAAGTTGCTGTTCAGAAGACAGTCTCCAAAGATAAGAAATGAATGACTCTCAGGTTCTTACCTTACTTGTTGGACTATTAGACAGCAGCCTACTTGGCTACATCAGATTTCACCTGAGGTTTCAGGCACTAACCTTGATTAGTTTACAGACATCTTCTGCTGTATTCCCTGAGGCTTAAAATCCATTATGGAGGGGATACTAAAATTTGGGCTGTCAATTTTGCTAGTACGTGTGATCGTCTATGTAATTATAACAGTGGGGATTGAAACTGAGAATGAATGAATTAAAAGAGAGAAAAAAATTTGAGATAAGCTATGCTAACTGCAGCTGTGCATACTCAGCTAAAACTAACCAGATCTTTCTGTCTGAGTTGTTTTTCCCGGGAATTCAAGGTCCAGACAGTCGAGAAGAAAGGAGATTCAGCCTCACAAGGCCAAATGCAGGCTGAGGATGAAAACTAACCGGAAAAGTCAAGACAGTCAAGGAAAAAAGAGGTTCAATCTTACAGGGCCAAATGTAGGCTGATGAGAAGGCACCAATCAGCAAGACCACATGCTCTCCCACCCCCCTCCCTAAAACCCCAGCACATGGTCCCCCTCCCGTAGCTAAAACTTCAAATAAAAACCCCTGCCTTTTTCCTTTGGAGGAGGTGCTGGATTTGAATTTAACTCCCATCTCCTCACCTGGCTGACTTTCGATAATAAACCTCTTTCCTTATTACAAGCCTGATGTTTCAATGATTGGCTTTTGTTGCTTATCAGGTAAACTAACCTGTGTTTGTGTTCAGTAACAGAACTGTAAAGTAAACCTCCTTAACTCTGAACAGATCTTGAAAGGTCTATTCCAATGTCATATTTATGTATTAAGCACCTAAAATCTTTATCTTCAGTTTTTCTCAATACCAGTCTTTTATCCTCATTTGATGCCACTTCTGAATCCATATTTGGAAATTCTTAATTCTTGATATTTCTTTCGTTTATATGGTAGAATCTCTCATGAATACTTTTTAATGAGTTGACTTATAGTTATATATAGTTAATGTTCACAATTACCTGAAATTATTTCTTTCTTCATTGACCCTCAGCACTCTGGCTCCAGGCGAGATTATGCACCTGAACTACAGGAGCCTGTATCTGCTTCACTGGTGTCTCCTGGTGATTTATCATTATGGCAAATTCCATACAGCTAAAACACCCCAAAATGAGATCCATGGATTACTGACAGAGACTAGGCTCCTTCTTTGGTTAGATGCAGAGCAGTAAGGCAGAAAGAATACGGACTAGAGAGTCCTAGATTCAAATCCCATTTGGACCACTCACAGACACTGACTGACAGCACACTGAGCCTCCATTTCCTCACCTGTAAGGAGGGATCATGTTACCTACTCTATAGCATTTGTGCTATATGGATTAAATGAGATCATACGAGAAAAGTGCCTCAGACTGTGCCTGGCACACAGAAGTCATCAAATATGGTAGTTGTGTTGTCATTATTTCTTTTTTCTCTCCAACTAGATGGCAAGTCCCTTAAGGCCCAAGATCTGATTGATTCCTCTTGCTGTTGTGTCACCAGTATCTAAAACAGTGCCTGGCACATGGTAAACTCTTAATACATACTTAGTGAATTAATATTATTACTATTTTTATCAAAAAAGTCAGGTCAACAACTTATTAACTCCAGTGACTTCCTCAAGGAATATCCTTTACATCCTATTTTCTTTTTCAAATCAAGTCCATGCACAAATCCTTTTCCCATGAAACCATCCCCTACATGCTCTAATTTGCAGTTATCTCATACTTCTCATACTTAACTGACACCAACTCTATTCCCCCCTTTCCACTTACCATTTACACTCAGGACCAAAAAGGAATGGAATGCACAATACAACATATGGTCTCCATCATTGTCTAATTGTCTCATATATGTGAGTCCTGTCTTCCTAAAATTCAATTCCACCAATTTTTCTTGATCGTACTGGGCGTTGTGCTAGGTTCTGGAAATGAAATGGTAGCTGCCTCAAGGAGTACCCAGTATTTTACTGGATATAGATACATAATCAAACAATTCCATCACAATGTCATGTATAAAACCATATGCACAGAGCATCCAGGAGGCAGAGAGGTGAGGAAGTGATTAACCTTCTCCAAGAAGGTCAGGGAAGACCTCCCAGGAGAAGTTATAAGGGAACATGATTTTAAAGGGTGGTCAGACATTTTCCAATTGGTCAATGTGGGGGAAGAATATTCCAAGGAGAGTAAACGATGTGTGCCCAAGGACATGGGATAAGAGGATGTTATCCTGGAGAACTTAGAAGCAATGCAGTCCTATTGGAGTATAAATGGGAATGTGGGAGATGAGGAGGGGCCAGGAATCATGTTTAGGATTATGGGGGTGACATCAAAGTAGTGAAAAACTGTCTCTGGAGAGGAGAACTGGGGTGAGAAGGGTTGAATTTCAGTATTATTTGAGTTGCTATCATGTTCATGTATTATTTTCATAAAAAATAAAAGAATATTTCTGTGTATTTAGAAATAGCTTCAGCTGAATCAGTGCATCAAAACATGAAATTCACAATCATCTTTACATCTCTCACACATTTGTTAAACGTTTGCCTTATTGGGATTATTATTTTTAGCTTGAAGACCCTTTTTAAAAAAAAAAAAGTCAAGAAGTATGAATTTTCAAAATTTGTCCCTGATAATATTGCAGGTGTAGGGGGAAGAGGGTAAATCTCCCCCTGCCCTTTCCCTTAAGGTTCTTATGGCTGGCCAAATAATCAACAAGACAGGTTAGCAGGAGAAAATAATACCAAGTTTAATAACATGTATACATGGGAGAAAGCAGGGACACTGCGTTTTTCAACACAATAGCAGAAATTCTCCTCTCAAATACCATGTTCAGCCAATGACAAAGGAGGATTTTGGGGGTGGGGGGGTGTCAGTTACAGGAGATTACCACTAAAGCACAGTAAACAAGAGTAATGTTATTATGCAGATTTAAGGCCTCAACTTCCACATTGATAAGCCTCTAGAAATGAGGCCATCCCCCCCTCTTCTCAAAACAGAGAGGGAGATACCTTTACAAATGGAGATTTCCCTTATAAATGTAAATGATTGGCATTTACCAATCATGGCAACTCCTCACAGGGTCATCCAGAGAATGTGGCCAGAGAGACAGAACTTCTGATAAGAGGGGCTTGTTGGTGCCTTTCCTATTGTAACATTTATCCTACATTATCTTTATAGCCATCATGATAGATCTGTTCCAGGAAGGAGCCACCATGTCAAATTCTTTAGGCAGTTAGTGGGGGAGGTCAAATGTCCCTAGAGAAAACAACCAAGGTAAAGAGATAGATTTCAGGGTGGCCAAATCTTGATCTCCCACACAGGCATGGCAGCAAGAGGATGTGGGACTATTAGAAGCAAACTGGATTCCAGCCCTGCTTCCGAGAGGGAGTTCTGACTACAGAGGGCAGAGATTCTCCGAGCCAGGGAGCAGATGCTTTGATCTCTGGACTGTGATACACAACTTAGAGGAAATGATCAGGTGGCAGGTGCCTGGAGGAGTCTGGCAGCCTCTCCGTGATGGCACTCTGTGTTCTTTCAGGGCTGCGCATTGTTAGGCTCAGTTATCATAGTTTTCCATGTGTTTAGTTCATAAAAGAAAGCGCTTTTATGCTCCCTTTAACATGGAGATCTCCTATTTGAATTGCCTAGTGAAGGCAATGAAAGCACTATTGCTTCATGAACTCAATAAGGATTTATACATATGTATATGCTCTGTCTCCATCCATCATCTATGTATCTATGTATTTGTGTCTACGTATCTATCTGTCTATCTATCTATCTCTCTACCTACCTGTGTTAGTCTGTTCAAGCTTCTCTAACAAAATATCATAGATTGGGTGGCTTAAACAACAGATATTTATTTCTCACAGTTCTGGAGGCTGGAAGTCCAAGATCAAGGCAGGTTCCTGGTGAGGTCCCATTTTCTAGCTTGCAGATGGCCGCCTGCTTATTGTGTCCTCACATGGTGGAGAGAGAAAGCTGTGGTACCTCTTCTTTTTTTTCAAGATTTGCCCTGAGCTAACATCTGTTGCCAACCTTCCTCTCTTTTTGTTCTCCCCAAAGTCCCAGTACATAGTTGTATATTCTAGTTGTAAGTTCTTATAGTTCTTCTGTGTGAGCTACCACCACAGCATGGCCACTGACAGAGTAGTGTGGTTCTGTACCCGGGAACTGAACCCAGGCAGCCAAAGTGGAGGTTTCTGAACTTTAACCACTAGGCCATCAGGGCTGGCTCTCTTCCTCTTCTTATAAAAGCACTAATCCCATCATGGCAGCTCCACCTCATGACCTGTTCTAAACTTAATCACCTCTCAAAGGCCTCACTTCCAAGTACCTTCAGACATTAGGGCATTAGGGCTTCAACATATGCATTTTGGGAAGGGGGACACAAAAATTCGGTCCATAACTCACTCGCTCTATCTATATCTCATCTCTCTGACTGTCCTTCTATCTAAGTATCCTTATGTATAGAACAAAAACAACGGCTTATAAGTCACTTCCCTGCATTATTTTATTTTATCCTGCCAAAATACTTGCAAAGTAAACAGGCCTTAGATAAAGCATTGAGTTCACTGAGACACTTGAAGGTTGAGTTGACTGTGATCACACAACCAACAAATGGTGGTGTAGGGAATTGAACCCACATCTTCTGTGTCCTCTCCTCTCCTCCCTCCCACTTGTGACTCTATACCAGCCACATTAGTTTACTGACTGCTCCTTGAGGACACGAGGCATCCTTCCTCTGGGCCTTTGCAGTGATTGTTTCCCTGATCTGGAATGCTTTTCCCTCAGACATCTGACTCAGTCACCTCCCTCTAGACTGTTCAAGTCCCACCTTCCCAGTGAGGCTTGTCCTGTCCCCTGTTTAACTCGAAAGCCTTGCCTCTCTCTGCCCACAGTCTCCATCCTCCATGTGCTGTTTTATCCTCCATAGCATTTGTTACTGACTGACCTACCAGGTAATTACATACATTTGTTGTTTCTTTTCTCCCCTCCAACTAGGATGGAGGCTCCACAGAGTCAGGAATTTTGCCTTTATTACATCTAGTGGAGACCCAGCAGGACTGTAAGGTCAGACAGAACCGGGGGCAGCTGTAACTCGTGTAATTCGATATTTTAGTGGTTTAGATTAGGGCCATGCCAGTTACTAAAGAGAATCTTTTCTGATATTTTTCAGCAGCATGATAAATTCTAAGTAAACTTATATTTTCAATAGTTACAGAGCAGGCATGAGCTCTTTCTTCCTTTGTTTCTCCAGATGCAAGAATCCAGATGCGAAATCCATCCTCTCTGGGTGAAGTGGGAATGTGTGAGGACGACTGACCTAAGTCTAAATTAAATACAAAGATGCACAAAAAGACATTTAAACATTTTAAAAACTGAAATCATAACGTGCGGTTTCCTGTCCCACATCAGGGATTATGCAGCCTCCAGTGAGGCCAGGGTGGTGGGAGAGGACAGAGCAGCACAGAGGGAAGAGGCACGGGTGAGACACCCCGTCTCTCCCTCCTCTGGACCTTCCTTCGTCCTGGAGTGTCGCCCCTCACACTCAACACCCACAAGTCAGGGGTCAGCACGTGCCATCATCGAGTGTGGCTGCTTCCACGTCCCAGTCACCGGGACACAGGACATTTGCATAGTTAAGTCTGGCTCAGCACATCCCCACCCATATATGTCAATTCTTCCTCTGCAGCTGAGTAAAGACACACGAGAAGAGGCAGATTAACAAGAGCAAGTTTATATACATACACATAGTCTGGGAAAGATAAGAGCCCATTGAGGCAAATGGGTAGGGGGAGAGGAAGCCCCTGTAACCAGCAGTGGGCATCCTGCCAGTTCCCAGACTAGGGAAAACTGGCCCAGAGCTTGGGTCAGGAGTGTGAAGACAGGCGTTTTTACTGAGACTAGAGGTTTCTCTCTGTAAACATTTTGTTATCTAACCCATCGCCCCACCTGCGCTTTTCCCAGTGGGGGGCCACAGCTGTTCTGCAGGAACGGGGGCCCATAAGCATATCCTGTCACAGCAGGAATGGTGCTGTCCCCCATTGCACCACCTGTGCTCTCGATAGGTGGGCTCCAAGTGTTCTGATGGCAGGTGGTGACACAGGGGCCTCCCATCACCGGTGAGATGTTGTTCTCTCCGACTACACCACCTGTGTTTTGGCCACGTGGGCCCCAGCTGTAGTGATGGAAAAAGGGAATACCAGGTCCTCCAATCTCCAATCACAGGAATGGTTTTATCCCTTCATGTATTCTGGACAGGTGGCCCCAGGTTCTCAGATTTAAGGTGTTGACAGTGGCTACAGATGCAAAACCTGGCAATGTCAAACCTGCAAAACCTTGCTGCATCATGCTGCTTCTGGGTGCCCAGGCTGCAGGAGATGTTAGACCCACAGCTTGTGCTGGGGCTGTCAGTTTTCCCACCAGAGAAGAGTTGTTAGGCTGCTGCCCATCACAGGCCCCAAACATGGGCTGAGGTGACATTCCTGGGTCAAAGAGAAGGTTGGAAATTGTGGTCCATCTGCTGGCTGACTGTGCAGGTAAACAGGTGAAGACGGTGGCCCAGGCAGCACTGCCACTGGGTGGCGTGTTCTGAGAACCTGGAAGTGCCATATAAAATGGGAAGTGGTTCTCCCTGGAGACGGGGAGACTGGAAGATGACAGCCTGGGAAGGAGGTGTGAGATCCATAGCATCGGTGTCAAAGGTAAGCTTGACGTTTGCAGAGCCTATGGGAGATGTGAAAATGACTGCCTGGGAGGGGTGAATGATTTCCATTTCTATGACACCAGGCTCTAAAGTAGGCTGGGAGGTCAAACCTGATGATGCTGTGGCTGTGATGGTGGAAGGGACTGCCATAGAAGGGATGGACTGACCTGTGAAAACAGGAGTAGTGATGGGAGGGACTGGAAGAAGGGTGAATAAAAGAAAAGAAGGAGGAGAATCTACACACATGGGTGTTGGGGATGCTTATTGGCAGGAGGCAGCTGGAAGGAGAAGGTGGAGGTGCTAGGAAGTGTGAGGAGGCCAGAAATAGGAGATGCTGTAGCCCTGACTGAATGAAAAGGGCCTCCATTCTCATTAAGCAGAATTCCCAAAAAGGGACTGGGTCTAAAATGAGGAACAGAATCAGCAGAAACAGCAGAAGGAAGAGAGTTTGGGACTGTGTATCTTCTTCCCTGATCAGTATTTGGCGTTGGGGAAGGTGGAGGGACAGACAGGATTGGGGGTCTGGCAGACAAGTCAACCAAGTCAATGGGAGGAGCAGGGACCTGTGAAGACTGAGTGTCCAGGAGCAGGGAGTCTGCAGTCTCCGAGGCAGGTGGGGAGAAGGAAGGGGCAGGCCAAGTGGCACTGCAGTCTGCCACAGTCCCCATTTTATACTCTGTTTGTTCCATTGACACTCAGTGTTCTTTGCCAAGCTGCCTGTTTTTAGCAATAGCTATGCAAGGAAGCTTATGACGTGGGGGCGGCTCACCTCAGCCCCACAGCAGTGGCTGTGGCAGTATTAGTGGCAGCGGCAGCACAAGCGGCATGCCAATTCTCTGTTTCCAGGTCCTACTGCCAGGAGATACCGTGGAGAAGAGCTCCTTGACGGGACATCTGAAGGCCTTTCATCCTGCATCTCCTTCCCAGACATCAGTGAGCTGGAGAGCTGGGCAGACGGTCTTCACCCAGCACCTCCTTTGTTGACCTCTCCGGCAGCAGGGAGCAGCATGAGGTTCATCAGAGAGTGCTGTTGCATCTGGATCAGGCTTCCCAGGAGGCAGGACTTCTCCAGCAGGGCTGTAGGAGGTGGTGATGACGCGGCTTTCCCAGGAGGAGCTCATCAGAGACATCTGGGCCTTCTCACTCCAGCTGTCTTCTGAGTGCTTGGGATGGAGGTCCAGAGGTCCAGAACTACACTCCAGGGACATGAAGACTCTGTTGTTCTACAGGGGACTAGAAGTCAGTGGTATATCCCCACTGGTTGGGGGCCCCTGCTCCCATCATTGTATCCTTTGGTCTCTACATGATCCTCTTTCCCTTTGCCATCCCTTCTCTGGGCTCCTCTTGGAGATTCACCTCAATCTCCTTTGGGCAAGGAAGTGAGAGGTGACTGAATGGTACTGACTTCATAGCTTGACTACCTGCTCAGGTGGTGAATGCAGGAGAGTAAAATTGCACCCTAGAGGAGGGGTTGTAGGATCCCAAAAAGGAAACCCCAACTCCAGTCTCGGGAAGGCGCAGACCCACAGACACAGAAGACCGAGCTTGATACAAACGCAAGAGGTTTATTAAGCGGAGCTCCGGGTCGACACGTATCTCTCGCAGGAGACAGAGGAGTCGACCCCGGACCTTAAAGGGCAAATTCTTATATAGGGTTTGGAAGCACAAAGCGGGAAAAGGTTGGCGCGGTCTTACATGATTGGCTAATTTAAAACATTTAAACAGTTACATTTTATGGCGCGAATTGCTATGGCGCGAAGCGATTATCAGGTTACACACACGCGTCCCCATCTGGACCCCCTCCACCCCGACCCTCCCAAACTTATCCCTCTGGAGCACTCTCTTGTTCTCAATTCTTCCCCGAACAGTTTAGGGTGGGTCTTTCATGAATAGAGTCAGTCAAGATCGATAAACATTCCCCCCTATACCAGGAATCCTTAGGGCGTGGAGGTGCCTGTCTCTAAGGTAGTAACTTTTTAATTTTTAATACAAGTTTTACTTCCTTCAGGGTCTTTATGGCTCTGGAGTGTCCCACCATCATAGAATTCTGTGAAGACAGCACAGGCTTCTTTGGAGAGTCCCTCTAACTCACCAAGGGGAGGATCCCCAGAGGGTAGCACGTGGCCTGCTGGACTGGATACTCTCTCTTGGGTGCGATGTCAAAGCCAGCTGATAAAGGCAGAAATTCTTGTGGAACAGCCTGAGACCAAGGAGGAGGGCAGGCTCAGGAGGAGCGGGATGGGCCATGGCAGGAGGGGCCACATAGCAGATGGGGGTAACCAGTGGGCAGGGCCATATGGGGGACAGTGGCGAGGAAGGGGATGAAATTTAGAAAGGAAATTGCTCATTTAGGGCTGGTTGTGCACCAAACAATCTGAGAATGGAGTTTGAAACTGGAGAGAGTCTCATTAGCTTCTGACTCCTCTGGAGGCCAAGCACACCCTGCCCTGTTCAGCCTGGGTATGTCCCCTTGGGACACATCACAGAGAAGGGGTGTCAGGGGCAGGCCCCACCCAGCGACCATGGTGATGGCGCCAAAGGGCAAAGGGCGAGACCCCAATGGCCGCCCCAGAGAGACTTTCTAGCTCCTGGGACTTCCCGCTGCTCATGCAGGTGTTGGCACCAGATGGCCACCATGCAGGGACAGTTCAGGACTGGGAGGCCCCATCCCCAGAGTCACTCTGCCTGGACACCGGCCCTGCAGGCCCCTCCATGCATGAGTGTGTTGGCCAGTCCTTTTCCTGGGGTCCCCGAGGTCAGAGCCTCCTCAAAGCCAAGCCAAGAGCCACCCAGATCCTGCCAGCATGGGGTCTGCCTCCCCCGGGAAACCCCCCACGTTCTCTGGAGCCGAGTGTGCCTTCTCCAGGCCTGTCTGGGATGCCATCATCCCTGGACAGGTGGAGGTTTCTGAAGAGGGGACATGGAGCCTGACCTGACTGGATGCTTCTCGCAATGACATCCCTTCCTCGCAGGCAGGTTCTTTATTTACTTGTTTTTAGATATTTGGTAAAACAACGTTAGTTCTTAAGCCAGCCCAGATTTTCTATTAGGTCTAGTTTGAGGGATCCAAATATGTAAAAATTAGTCAGAAAGCTATAACCATTCAAATCCCCTAGAACCTAACACCTGTCTTGGTGCTCTAGTGGTCAAAGTTCAGCACTTTCACATCTGTGGTCCAGGTTCTATTCTCAGTGGGTGTACTTCAGTTCTCGCCTGTCAGCTACTGCAGTCAAACACTAAGCACTTGCTTAACCGGTGTAGTTAATTTGTTTAATTAATAATACTTGCTAAATTAGTCTTGTATTGTTCATGCACCCTCGTTTCTTAATATGACATCTAATATTTTAAAAGGAAGGAATTCATTCTTTCTTTTCACCTAGTTTATAACCCAAGAGAAAACCAAGACAAGTTTTTTAGAGCAGGTTTAGGTTTACAACAAAATTGAGGGAAGTACAGAGATTTCTCATATACCCCCTGCCCCCACAAGTGTATAGCCCCCCCCCCCATTATCAACATCACTCACCAGAATTGTACATTTTTTACCAAGGATGAATGTACATTGACACATCATAATCACCCAAAGTCCACAGTTTACCTTAGGGTTCACTCTTGGTGTTGCACATTCTACGGGTTGGGACAAATGTATAATGACATATATCCATCCTTATAGTATCATACAGAATATTTTCACTGCCCTAAAAATCCTCTGTGCTCTGCCTGTTCATCTGTCCCCAGCCCCCACTCCTGGCAATAACTGATTTTTTTTTTGTCTCCATAGACAATTTTTTGCCTTTTCTAGAATGTCATATAGTTGGAATCATACAGTGTGTACCCTTTATAGATTGGCTTCTTTAACTTAGTAATATGCATTTAACTTTTCTCCGTGTCTTTTCATGGCTTGATAGTTCATTTCTCTTTAGCACTGAATATTATTCCATTGTCTGGATGTATTGATGAACTTTTGAGACTGGGAATGCTCAAAACCGTGATCCTTAATTCCCCCAGGAAATCTCAGACCCAATTAAAGAAATTTATAGTTTTTCAAACTGTGCTTACAACATCACTAATAATTTCTCCAATCCCCACAAAAATCTTAAAAAGCTGGTGTTGTCCTGTTTTCATTGAGGGTATGCGACATTAACTTACCCAATGATGGTTACCTGATCTTGATTAGAAACCAAATGCCCTCCCTCCCTCCACTAGCCCACTACACTGAACTAGGGGGTTGGGACTAGGGTTTTCCTACTTATCAAATTAAACTACAATATTTTATCTGGCAATCCTAGTTGGAATAAAGGCCCCAAACATCTAATAATGGTGGTATCAGAAATATTTTCAGTTTTTCAAAAAACCTAATAGAAAGTGAATATTTACCATGGTGTCACCAATGACAATGCAAACTCTCCACCACTCTCCCACCCCACTCACTATTCAGTGTATACTCTCATTTGTTATCTTATCCTGATTAGAAGTTTTGAGCAGCAAATATATGTGCCTCTGGAATGAAAAAAAGAGACAACAATTAATGATTACTTAAATGCAGTTTGTTTTGAAGGCTAGTTCTTTCAAAGATGAGAGTCAATAGCAGATGGGCGAAGAATGGGAACCACTGTATGCTAGAGTCTGCAAGGACTGCCTAGAAGTGGTGGGAGGGGCAAAGGGGGCGGGCATCAGATGGGGCTCTAAGATCCTTCCTCTGCTTCAATCTGAGCAGCTCTGCCTGGTCAATTTACATAATAGAATTCTGCCTAAGGTTCCATCTGAGGACAATGACATCTTGCTATATTACCATCTGAAAGCATTGTTCTAAATTAGAAATGTGCTGTCCAATACAGTAGCCACTAGCCACATGTGGCTACTGAGCAATTGAAATGTGGCTGGTCCAACTTGAGTTGTGCTGTGAATGTAAAATAAACATCGGATTTCAAAAACTTAGTACAAGAAAAATAAGGTATAACATCTCAATAATTTTTATATTGACTATATGTTCAAATGATAATATTTTGGACATATTAGTTAAATATATTATTGAAATTCATTTTACCTGTTTATTTTTATTTTTTTGCATGTGACTACTAAAAAATTTAAAATTACCTGTATGGCTTGCATTACATTTCTACTGGATAGTGCTGAGGCACCATGCTGTGAGATACATAAAAGAAATTCTAGGACTGGTGTGAATAGCACATCACCACTCGCAGGTCAGTTTAGATTGTCCACTAGTCTCAGCACTTTCCAGCTAAGAGTAATTTCATGTTTATGTTACCGAGAGTCACTCTAAAACAATAAAACATTGTTATCGCACAGTCTCTCCAAGTTTTCTCTTTTCAGTGTATATTTTTTCTGGGTATTAAGATTTACTTCTTTTGGTTATGGTTGCATCCAATGGAGGACAGCGGGGGCAGAGACACTGGCCCCAATTTTCAGTGAAATGTGCAGATTGCAGCCCAGCGCAGGAAGAGGCAGCTCCAGTGCTGAAGATCAAGGCCAGCCCCGCCATGCCCAGAGGGTGCCACGGCTCTGCCCAGCAGCTCTGAAATTAGCCTGATGGACCCCAGGTTCCTCTGAGGCAGCAGCAGCTTCCTCTCTTCCAGTTGTATTTTTTTGTTGTAGCTTTTTCCAATTCCAACAGAATTCATGATCCCTCTGTTTTTGCTCCCTCTTATGAAATGTCTCTTTTTCTTTGTCTCTCCAATTCTTCTAGCTCTTTCTGTTGCTTATCCTCTGCTCTCTATCTCTCCTCTGCCTCTTTCTCTTGGCGCTTTTGCTCTTCTCTTTCCTGCCCTTTCTTCACTGAGGTGTCACTCAGGTGTGTGCCTGAATCAAAAAAAGCTTGATGTTGCAGGTCAAGGCCTTGCTGTCCTCGCCTTTGTACATGAACTTCATCCTGCCCAAGGCATGTGTGGCTTGGATGAAGCCCACATACCCGCGGTACTGGACAGAGACTTGAAGTTCAAGTGTCCCCCAAACTGAAGCTGTGGAAATTCTGGCTGGTCATCTTCTCCTGGTAGGGATCCAGCATGGGGATGTCCATGTTCCATATCTCTCTCAACTTCTCAAATACCTTGACTAGAACCTCCTCACTGGGCTTCTCCAAACCCAACTTCTTCAGGGGAACCATTTGCAGGGCAGCCCCTCCAGATGAATCGTGTCTGGCCTCTCTTCAGGCAGCATTCATTCATATCCTTCGCCCATGGAAGAAGGAGTCCCAGTAGTGGAAAGTGGGGAAATAAATTTTGAACTGGGTGGTGTGCACCTTGAGTACTTCAGAGAAGCTTCTGAGCTTGATGGTCTTGCTGCCAAGGCAAGCCAGGAAAGACTTGACCAGACTCTTGTTCTCCACCTCAGCCTCAAAGTGGATGAAGTCCATGGTGCTCTTGGAAACCTGGAGGGCGGAGAACTGGTGAACTGGAGAAAGGGTGCATCATGCCCTTCAGCCTTTCCATCACCTCCTAGTTGGAGATGGACTTCCTGGGCTGCTTCAGCTGTGGGAGGGCCAGGCTGGGAGTCATCTTTATGATGGGCTTGAGGTAGATGCTGTACAAAAGACAGAGCTCCACTGTCTCAGAAGCTACGTGGACTATGGCACCTGCTGACATAGCCAGGGCAATGGGCTGGTGCGGGACTCCACCTGTGGCCCAGACCACCTCTCCTCTAGCCTGAGCTCGCTGCCTTCTCCTGAGGACCCCTGCAGGTGCAGCCTCCCTACCTAGTATCACCACTGTCAGTTGCAGGCTCCCTTGAAGGGACCCACACCACTGCCCCTGCCCCTGTGACAATGCTAAGTGCTGGAGATAGAAAGGTGAGTAAAACACATTAACTTGTACTTTTGAGGACCTTAGTCTAGAGAGAAACAAAGAATAGGTAACCAGTTACACACATGCCCTCTGGGCTGCAGGGACCTTGACTGTCTTGTTCACAGTTGTATCGACATTGTCTGGGCCATACTGCTGGATAAATATTTGTTGAATTAATAGGTGAACGTATGCAGAGTACTAAGGGAACACAGAATGGAGGGGTTAGGGAAGGCTTTGTAGAGGAAATGCTGACTCTGATGGATCAGAAAGAGGTAGCCAGGCAAAGCAGGCTGGAGAACGTATTCCAGAAGGAGAAAGGGCAAGGTTGGTTCAGATTTACAGTAACTAATTATGCCTGGATTAGAGGCTGGCAGAGGAGGTGATGAGAGATGAGGCTGAATAGGAAAAGAGTCCCATGATGAAGAGCCTCATATGCAAAGCTACTCCATTAAGATACTATTCTAAAATCAATTGAGAGTCATGTTTAAGCAAAGAAGCATCATTATGATGTTTGTCATATAGAAAGATGAATCTGAAAGCATAATGGAGGACTGGTTGGTTATAGACTGGCTAATACTGGAGGCTAGAAGACCAATTAGAGAACTGGTGAATAATTCAAGAAGAGAAGATGAGAGTCTGAACTAAGGCAGTGGTACTAGAAAACCAAGAGAGGGGAGATGGAATTAGGAGATATATAAGGGGTAGATTTGATAAGACTTGAGGACAAATTGACTGTGGGGAATGAGAGAGGAGGAGCAAAGGGTAATGGCCAGGTTAGTTACCGTCTCAGGCAAATGGGTAGGTAATGAGGCCATTCATCAAGATAGGAATCATAGGAAAAGTGGTCTAGGGATGGAGTGAGGTGGGCTGGAAAATATTGCATTTACATTTCAAGTTTGAGGTGTCTGCTGGGCATCCAATTAGAGATATTAACAGGCAATTGGATATACAGAACTATAGCTCAGCAAACCCATCGGGGAAAGAGAAGTAAATCTGAGGGCATCAAGACATCAGTGATAATGGAAGCCACCTTCAATCTGGAGATGTCTATATTCATATGTACTTCAGGAGCACTTAAGAAGAAGTTATTTTAAAATATCATAAAGATAGTGCTCAGGAAGTTCAGCTAGACAGCAAGGGGGCTGATGGTCTTCTCCCAGAGTGGGGAAGGAGTTGATTTTTCATCTTATCATCCCCACTCCCTGAATTACTATGTAGTCAACTTACTACTCCAAGATGAATCATTATGGAAGGAAAAAGAAGCAAAATTAGAAGCAGGCTCTAACAGGATGGCCTTTGCTTTTTTCATCCAAAAGTCTTAAGCACCAAGCAACACGCCAAAAAAAAAAAAAAAAACCACTCTAAAATACACACACTCCCCCAGGCATTTGGATTAGCAGAAAGAGGCTGGGCAATAATTTAGGGCATAATGCTCTTCTAAGAATCTGATTATCCATAAGTAACACATATACCTCAAAAAAATCACATGTAAGTTCATGTTCTGACACAAACCCTTTACTCCAAACACACTGAAATGGCATAATAAATAGAGAGAACCAAAAAGAGAGATAGGTGGGCTCAAAAATAAGATGAAATCTCTTTGGACCAGAAAGGAAATATCAATGCAAACTAGTATTCAGATTCAAGCCACCCACCTGCTTTGCTCTGGGCCTAGATGTAGGCAGTGGTGGCTGTGAGTTCAACTTTTCTACCCTGATAGGAACTAAAAGTGTTTCATGTGAGACCTGGGCCAAAATCCAGTCTTAGAGTTTGAAACAGTGACTCTCTGCCCTCATTGACATCGTCTCTGGAACAGGAACTCCCCTGAGCTGTGGTTTGGATTGCTGATGGGATCTGTGTTGTCATCAGTTTCACCTCCAGGAACACTGGAACACGAAGTATCCCATTCAAAATGAGCTTAAGACCAAAATTCCAAAGTGTATACATAAAATGAATGCTAATAAAGATGACAAACACAATGAAGAATTAGAAATGAATTTACTTCATATAATATTAATTTTATTAAAAAGTTTGAGAATTTTAAAAAATCAGCATGTTTAAGATGCTCAAGAAATAATAAAGACAATACCCATAAAAAAATAAATTATGAAACACAAACATGAAGATATGAAACAAAAATATATGGATATGAAAAAGAAACAATTAGAAATATTAAAAATAAGTCATTAAATAAACTAAAATAATAGGTGAACTTTAGGCTAAACACAGTCAGAGAACAAATTAGTGAAACGCAGTAGAGTACTGAAGAATTAACCTAGTATAAACCATAGAGTGTCAAAGAGATAAAAATATAAAAAAGTAGGTAGGAAACGGAGATCAATATCAATATCATAGATCAAGAAATTCTGAATTACATTTAATAAGGAATTCCAGAGATGGAGATTGGAGGGAAGGGTAGAGAAGCAATATTTGAAAATCTAATAGCTGAAAATTTTCCAAATTGCAAAAAGACATTAGAATATATTTGTTTTCTATTCATTCATTCATTCAGCAAACAATGAGCACTTAATGTATGTTACACTCTAGACTAGGAAAGAGGATATAAATGAATGTGGTAGAACCCTCGCCCTGAGAGTCTCACAATTAGGAACAGAGATGGACACATTTAATTAAAATGTAATGTAAAAAGAGCTATGATAAAATAGTTATTACAGGATCAAGAAGAAGGAAGAATATTTCTGGGAGGACTAAGAAAAGCTTCACAGAGGAGATGATATTCAAGCTGGGTCTTTAAGTTGAGAGTTCCCTAAAGCTTTGTTCTCCAGGAGAAGAAAGGCATGGGCAAAAGTGATGGAGGCATGAAAGAACATGACATATTTGGTGGCTGCTGAGTGGTTCTAGGTGGTTCTAGGTTCTAGAACACATGGAAGGAGAGTTGAGACATAAGGTAAAGGTACTGACTGGGGAAAGAATTGAATCACTTTTTAAAATGGAAAACATTAATTGAAAGTTTATTGAAGAACATTAAGTAAATGCACATATTGGGGAGATATACCATGTTCATAAATGTGATGACTCAGGATCATAAAGATATATGTTTCCCCCACATAAATTCAAAGCATTGTCAATCAATAGCCAAAGGATTTTTGTTAATGAAATATGCCTGATTATAAAATTTAAGTAGAAGAAGGGCTAAGAATAGCCCAGATAATTTTGAAAAGGATAACAGAAATGTACCCTACTGGCTATTGATATTAGTCTAATAAGTTTTAATCAAGAAAAAATAGTTCTTAAATGTTGAGGAGTCACCGTGATCAAGTTTCTATGGCAAGCTATGGAGGAAAATGAGCAGGTTTGAATTTTACAAAGATCACTCTGGCATTATTGTGTAGGATGACTTGGGGGTGATGGGCTGGCTACTTCAGAAAGTCTGCTAAGAGATGCTGAGAGTGGCAAATGAGGATAGTGAGTGTGGAGAAAGATACCTGAGTAGAGAAATGATAAGGTGGGAGAATCAACAGACCTTGACTTTTCCTTTGTTGAGGTAGGTGGGTTGGGCAGGAGGCAAGGGAAAAAGAAGAGTCGACAATAACTTCAAGCTATCAAACTTGGACAATTGATTGGATGGTGGGTCCATGAACAGAAAGAGTGACTATCAGAGGAAACTCAGATTGTTTTTACTCTGGGGTACGTTGATTTGAAGGGTCTCTGCAACAGACAAGTAAGTATCTGGAAAATAAGAATGAAGCTTGGGAGAGTTTGAGTCTTAAGTACTTGAAGTAATGAAAATAAGTTTCTCTAGGCAGATTGCAAGTTCAACAGGTAGAGAAGGAAGACAGAGTAGGTGAAAACACTTTCTGGAGGAGATGATGCTGTATCCGGGCCGTGAAGGACGGGAGGACCTGAAGAGGCAGCGGTGTGTGCAGGAGCAGCCCAGGTCAGAGGGCAGATGCAGAAGCTGAGCGAGAACAGAGGGTGCTGGAGAGGACTGGCTGTGAGGTTGGGAAGTAAGAGGAACCTCCAAAGGTGGTGAAAAGGAGAGAGGGGCTCAGCAGGAGGGAAAAGTCTTCATGTTTACACACCCTCTAGTTTGTGTTGATTGCATGTCAGATGGCGTCTCTCACAGGTCTGTGTGCCTTGCTCTGCACAGTAATGCTCTGGGCAGCGGTGATGACACTCTTCCTTGGAGTGGAGCAGGAAGAAAAGTGGATCCTAAGACAGGCAGCCTGTGGGCAGGGGGCCCCGGCAGGCCTTGCGGCTCCTGTTGCACCTCTCACACCGTCTGGTGGAGTCTTCTGCGTAATGTCTGAAACCAAGGAGAGAAGCAAAGACTGAACACTAAGCTTTGCTCCTAAATTGAGTGTGATGGAAAAAACATAGTCAGAGTTCATTTACAAGACTGGTGACTTCAGACTCTTCACTCAATAACTTTACTCGTTATATTCACTACTAGTTATACTAATAAATCTAATAATTCTCAATTATCTTATTTGTAAACTGGGCATTACAGTCCCTTCCCCTGCTATCTGTGAGGATTGAGTGAGATAACACACATGAAAGGATCTAGTTCTTACCTCACGTAGTGGCTCCACAGGGATTGTTCACTGCCTCTGCCTTCCGTATACTTATGTGCTTCTCCACTGTTACACAAGCTTTAAGTTGTGTTGAACGGGATCAGGGAATAGAAGACATTTTAAATGTACCTCTGAGTGGTTCTTCTAATTTCTCAATTTAAAAATCATAGGAGGTGATAGGAAATAGGAGGTGACGTAAGTGATGTTGATGGTTACATAATAATAGATGTAACCTCTTTTGGAAAGAACTTTGGAGGCTGAATATAACAATAATCACCTTTCATTAGTTTTCTACTATATACCTCATAGTCCATTAGGGACTTCATACACATTATTTCACCTTGAACCTAAAAATGAGACAGTAGAGAATGGCAGCTAGGAGCTGGCCCCCTGGAACAAGACCGCATGGAGTCAGAGCCCAGCCATACCACTGATGAGCTGTGTGACCTTGGGCAAGTCACACAACATCTCTGTGTCTCAGGTCTGTAATATGGGGCTCATGTTCGTAGCTAAAATTAAACGAGCTATTACTGAGAAAGCTGTTAAAACATTTCCCAACACATTATAAATAATTAATGTATATTACTGATAATTACGAATTGTATGATTAATCTTCATAACAAACCTTATGATTTATACATTATTATCACTATTTTACATATGTAAAAACTGAGGCTTAGAAATTTAGATGACTTGCTAGTTCAAACAGCTAGTGAAGTGGGGCGATGTGATTTGAACTTATCTGTTAAATACCACTATAACAAAGCAATGCATTACCTGAAGGTAAACAAAAATTTTTCAAGTAAGACAGAAGAGAGAAAAAGAATCACTGTCAAGGACGAACTTCTAGCAGTCACCTGACCCATGTTAGATCTCTGCTCATCGGCACACTGAAACTATCCTTGAAACCAGAAGGCTCACCCTTGGTTTCTCTGGTATAAAACTGTTGTCCCCGGAAGGTTTTTTTAAAGTTTATTTCAGTTCCACTAAGTTGCTGAAAACTAAAACCAGGGCTAGGTAATGCTGAGCCTGCGTCCACCTAGCCACTGTCGCTGATCTAAGTGAGGACACTTGTCCCTCAGTGGCCCAGCTTGTGGCGAGTCAAGCCTTGTTTCACCGTCTGCAGTCAGGTGAGGAACAATGATGCTCTGAGTCAGTCAGGAAGACTCTGAGGTACTTGAGAGACAGGCTGATGAAAGGAGAACAAAAGAAAACATCAATATGAACTGAATTGTTGATAAAGAGCACATAAGACTCAAAAGAGAAAGCGACAGGCAAAAGTGAAAATCCACAATTTTTCACAGACAGAATACACAGGATTGAAATCAGAAGATCTGATTTTTAGTCTTGGCTCCACAGTGTATTAGTAGCTATACACTGTAGCTTTGGGCAAGTCACTCAACCTGTCTGAGCCTCAGTTTCCTCATCTGTAAAATGGAGAGAATAATGTCCATCGCATAGGATTGTTATAGAATCAAATCATAATGTAAAGATACATTGTGAGTGGAAATACTTTGGCCTCAGAAGCAGCATAAACTTTCTTTACTAATGTTGTTATAAATTGTTATTAAGATGAAAAGCATCAATAAGAATCGTGGGGAAGGAAGCTTAACAATATTGAATAGCTTTTAAAAATTATCAAAGTCAAGTCACTTTCCAACAGTGGGTCTGAGGTGAGCCCAGGCATCTGAATTTTTTGAAGCTCCCCAGGCAATTCTAATGGGCAACCAAGGATGAGAACCAGGGACTTTCTCAATGAGAAAATTAAATCAAGTAAATTAAGTAAACATACTGAGAACTGTCAAGTTCTCTCTCTATGGCAAGCTTCTTCTATTATTAAACATCAGAGAAAGGCCAGAAGTTGATGCTCAATTCCTGCCCCAGTGAAGGCAAGATGGCCCTGCAGACCTTTGGCTGAGTCTCTGAACTTCTCGTGGAAACTGACCCCCAGCTCACAGCCTGCCTCCCAGGCTCACTCCCGCCCCTTCTGCGGCAGGATCGCAGCCACTCGTCTTCAAGTCCATGTTCTTTCACAAGTAGTCAGGTGGGACATTGGCACTAAAGAGTGCTTTACATAAACACACAAAAATGTATATACAGACCATAAGGCTAGAGCAGAAAGGGGACACTACATCTTCATGTCCTACCAAAACATTTCCCTGAGTATCTTCTAGGATGTGGGTGGCCCAAGGTTTCTCTTGCCAGGGGAGTTCACCCTAAGCTCTCACTGTAGTTAGGGGGCCTGCCTCTGGATATCCATCTTGTGTTTGCTTGGAGGCCACATGGAGGGTTAAATTCCCACTGGCTGCCTAGCTGGAGTGAATCCTGTGACTGTAGTTAACAGTACAGTAAGGTACACGTGAAAGTTGCTAAGAAAGTAGATCTTAAATGTTCTTACAAAAAAAAAAAAAACATAACTATGGGATGTGATGGATGTGTTCACTGACCAAACTGGTCATCACTACACAACATACACATATATCAAATCATCACATTGTACACCTTGAACTTACATAACGTTACATATCAATTATATCTCAATAAAACTGGGAGGGGGTAGAAAAGTCCCTTCCCCCTGGATGCTTCTCTCACTTGCTTGAGAATTCCTCTAGTAATGGGCCAGTTATTTAATTTTTCTGTTCCCTGATAACTAGTAAGAGGCAAAGAATTCATGCCCAGTTAGAACATAAGGGGCATAAATAAGAGCAGATCCTTTTGAGTGTGTAGGGATTGAAGCGCCAAGTGGGGTGGAATAGGGACCCAGGGCAGGGGGAGCTGAAGGTGATGAGGGGACGGAGGGGAGATTCAGGGAGGCAAACGGTGAAGGGAGACAAGAGGCACCGAGAAAATCCTCTGTGGAACAGCTTTCCTCAGGCTGCTGTAAACCTGTAATGGCTTAAAATTTTAAGAAAAATCTTCCATTTTGGGTGACTTATGAAGGCTCATCATTTTTGTTGTAAATCTTCACATGAAAACCCTTTTTGATGAGCCACTTTTGTGATGGGGGTCTGTATTATTCATTACTGATAAAAGTCACATGATCAAAGCAAACAAATGATTCGTTTTAAAAACAAATATTAAATTAGAGTCACAATATGCTTCCTTGAGCAGGCGGGAAAGGAGTGGGATGACAGCTCTGGGATGGAACTGTGCAAACCCCAGAACCTGCTTTGTCTGGGCAAATACCCATAATCCCTTTAGGCTCCCTGAGATGCGGCGCTCGGCTGTGCACCCAGAGTCTCTACCTTTACATTCCTTAGTCTCTTTTTCATAGTAAGTTCCTGCTGGACCCTTCTCTAAGGACGCCTCAGCACAGAGGTCGCAGCCATCCACTGAGGAGCCACTGCCCTTCAGACAGTCTTCACGGCAGGGACACACTGGTGTGCATCTTCGTAGAAGTGGCAGGGACAGGACTGATGGCACATATCCCTGTATAGGAAGGACCCAGGCATGCACTCTGGGGGAGGGGGAAGCAGCAAGTGACCCCCAGGGGGACAGGAGAAAGGAATTCATTCCTTCTGCAGTGGGCTCTCCGCTCTGCACACCTTTGCCTCATTTGCCCCGAGTTGCACATGCATTTGCCCATCCCCACCCTGCCGGGGCACATCCTCCATGTCTCACAAGCCCTGCCTTGGGAGAGGAGACCACATACGGTGGCCCAATTGGATGGTGCTGGGTTTACACCCTGAAATGATCTTCCCCTTGGGGTTGCAAAAAATTATAGTGTTGTGGCCAATGAGTGATGGCTGAGATGCTGGAGGAGTTGTTCTGAAATTCTGGAAAGTAGGAACAGATTTTAAAGTTGTATTGAGCACCTTAGGCTCTATTTAATACGGAAAGTAGTTTAGGAATTCTTGGGTTAGTTGATTTTTCATTCACCGGTAGAGTAGACCAATGAAATATACATGGTTAATTAGTATTAAAAACGCATTTTATGTGTGTTCATTCTCTTGTTTTGGGGAGAATTCGGGAAAACACTTTAGGTTACACCTACAGAATCCTTTGGATAGGACAGCACCAGTTAAGTGAGTCGGTCTTATCCTGTGGATGAAATTACACAGCCTTTCTTGCAAGATAAATCCAAAGACAAGTTTCGTAGCCAGAGCACTGTTCTCAGAGTCTTTAGTTTCCCATAGCACTTGGGATAGTGCTTGGCACCCCCTGAGTGCTCAGGACACGTGTGTGGGAGAAATCGTGCAAAAGGTGCTCTTGTCTTAACTTGCAGAGGCCATAATGGAAACACTTTCTCTCACCCTCAATTTCCTGAGTGATGTGCACAGAGACAACGTTTCAGGAAAAGTAGGGAGACTGGTTCCCCCAGTTCTGCTTGGACATCCCACTCTCAGAGAGCTGGTCCCCAGCTGTGGTGTCTCAGTAGAGCCACGTTCCCCCCTGGAATGCTCCACATACCTTTGCATGTTTTCTCATGTGTGCCATCCTGACACATGTCTGGGCAAGGCTTGCACACCCCCTCCATGACCATGTGCCTCTCGGAACAGGTTTCCTGTCACGTTCCCTGGTCCAGGACGAGGCCCCCTTCACAGGAGTGGCAGTTGGTGGCATTTCCTTCATATGTTCTGCAAGGAGAGCTACAGCATTCACATGTGCTGTCTTCTGCACAGAAGCCCCTCTGGGGAGGAGAGTGAGCAACTGGAGAAGCTTCCAACCAGGGAAATGATCCCACCTGGAGACAAGGAGTCAGGGCTGTAGACGGATGTCCTGCTGCTACTGTGGACCCAAATGAACCCATCAGATCTCCTGAGGAAGTGTGGAAAGAGATCAGGTCTGGAGAAATAAAAAGTAAGGGAGACGTGTCATCCTTGTGAATTTGCTCTATTTGAAAACAACTCATGTTAATTCATATCTAGTTTAGTCATCTTCTGATTTCCCTATTTTGTCTCCTGATTTTCATTTTTTCTTTTTGGTTAAAGTAGAAAATGTTTTTAATTCAATTTAATACATATTTAATTAAAATTTTTTTCAATTTAATAAATTAGAAAAATTATTTTCAAAAGACTCAAGAGGTTTAATGCCCTACAAAATGGAAACACTTTTGATTGTGGATGTTCTGTGTCAACCTCCAATGGCTTCCCTCAAACACATACATGTGTCATTTGCACACAGCATTAAACGTATGTGGAGCACCTGTTATTCTAGTAGGTGTTTGTGTGATTGACTTTCTTCCAGGTGGAATCTGAGGACTGTAATTATATTGTACCTCTGAGTGATTAACCTGTCACATGATAGAAATCACTCAGTAGTGTAGATACAACATAAATATGAAAAACCCCAACCCTCTCAAATATAATTGGGAGATGAAAGATGGATAGGCAGTTTTTCTTTGGAGGGAAAAGCTGAAGGGAAGAGCTGGAACTTGCAGAAGCAGGACAGTCACAAACCAGTTTAGAGAAGATGGACTTCTGATGTCATAGGTACCTGTTCCAGTTGTTTTCTATAATTATCCTTCTATTAGTCAGCTATTGCCATAGTAGTGCTGTGTAACAAAACACCCCAACACTCGTTGTCACTCATGTGTCTCTGGGTAGACAGATCTAGGCTGAGCCTGCACTCAAAGAGGCACATGTCATTGTACAGGAAGAACTCACGCATGTGCTCTGGGGGAAGGAAGCCTCCTGCAAGATGCACATCGTGTCCTGGTCTTCTTCACACCCCTATATCCTCCCTGGCACTGGGGATACCGGGGTATGTTCTTCTCTTAGCCATGACAGAAGCACGAGAGGGCAACTTCAACAAGGCCTACACATTTTAATCAGATTCTCTTCTGCTAACATCCCATTGGCAAAAGCAAATCAAATAACCCAGGCCAAAGCTGAGGGTCAGGGAAGTCGATTCTTCCTCTCCTGAGAGCTGATGCAAAGTTACAGGCAGAGGCATGGATGCGGGGAGGGGTGAAAAATTGCAGCACATAACTCAATCAATTAGTGTCCTCTTTGAAACCTAAAGCCAATAAGGGAGTCCTCCTATATAGCATCCTTACTTGATGTTTTAAATAATTAACTCATTCACATCCATTTAATAATTCTTTTAGTCTTTAATTTATTGTATTTATTCAGTAAGCAAAAATGTATTGAATGGGTCAGGAAGAAATAGGACAGGGGTGAATAAAAGTCACATTTCTAATGTGGTTTTAAGAAAGAAAAATTGAAGAAGAAGAAGTTTAGGTAGAAGAGAGGGAACTAAATAGCATCCCAATGAAAGCTAACACCAGGCTTCCTCACACATTAGCATCCTTAGCTTTTGGGACCATGACGGAGAACAATTGAAGAACAAAGACCCTGCTACTTTGTCCAGCCAAGTCAATCTCTTAAAAATGAATTTGACAAGACTTGGATAGAAACGTACTACTTGTTCACCAAGAGTTTGATTGAATTTGAATAATTAGAAATTAAGGAAATTTAGTACATTCTCAAACATATCACATCTTCTACCTCAATGAGAATTTGGTGGATTCATTGTTTCTATGTGTGTGGTGAGACATTTGGCCTCACCTGAAGAGAGATGTGACCTTTCTCCCTAGTTAACTTCTAAACTCTTGGAATTTCCCAAGAGTTAGGAAGGTCTTTGTTATCCATCATGGGCCCTGCTACCACGCCTGATAGTCTGTGCTAAGGACATGACTCAGGCTGGGGCCAGCCACACCCTGCAGGTTTAGGATGGGGACGGGCAAGCCAGAAGGACAACCCTGTGGTTAGAGGTTAGGAGTTTGGGGCCACATGATATCAATTCACCTCTGGGGAATTTTCTATGCTCGGCCTGACCAAGGTCTCTACAGATTAGTTTCTGGACACTGAAAAGCAGCCATTGTAGTACAGAATTGGAAAAGATGCATCACGAAGAACCTTTTTCAGATTCTTCTAATAAGGGATTCAGTGGATGTTGGATGAGATGCTGAAACGAAAGGAATGGATTCAAGCAAAATAGAAAAAAAAGTATTGAAGACTACCGCTAATGTAAAAATACGTGACTCTCAGAGGCTTGTTGAGAGGCAGCCAGAAGGCAACAAGAGAAGGTGTTTTGCAGAGAGCCACTTTGCTAAAAGCAGCCTTCTCCACACAGATCAGCCCAGCAATTTGTCCTCCTGTCTTCTTCCTGCATTTACAAAACTCTTCTGTTAATACTTCATTTCACTGTTATGTTTAGTTAAGAAGACAAATATTTCTTTTAAAAAGAAATGGCCTCCTGTATTAAATTGTTAAATTCAAAGTACTTTATGTTGAAGTCTCTCTGCCAGACAAATATATGTAATGCCAAAGCTGTATGGTTCTGGAGCTTCACCTATATCTTACAGACACCCGAGACAGTGACAGCCAGTGCTTAAAGGAAGACCATTTTTCCTTCTACTAGACCTCACATCTGTTCATATTTGGTGAATTTGAGCACACTTTATGTGTGAATTGCCTTCTTTCCCTTTGAAGTTCCTGATTCTTCCCACTCCCAACACTTCTTTTGCCTTTAGCTGCAGATGGTTTGTGTGTGAGTGTGTGTGTGTGAGGAAGATCAGCCCTGAGCTAACATCCATGCCAATCCTCCTCTTTTTGCTGAGGAAGACCGGCCCTGAGCTAACATCTATTGCCAATCCTCCTGCTTTTTTTCCCCCTTTTTCTCCCCAAAGCCCCAATAGATAGTTGTATGTCATAGTTACACATCCTTCTAGTTGCTGTATGTGGGGCGCCACCTCACCATGGCTGGACAAGCAGTGCCTTGGTACATGCCCGGATCCAAACCCAGGCCACCAGTAGCGGAGCACGCGCACTTAACCGGTAAGCCATGGGGCTGTTGTGAGAGGTTTGGGGATTCCAACGGAGACATAAAAGAAACTTTTTACTCCAAACAATGGATTGAAGGTATATTTTATTATGTAGAAGAGAGTGAAGGTGATAGCCCACAAACAGATCCGAATAGGTCAAACAATAGGAGGGAAAAACACCAGCTTGATCAGAAAGGGAAACACCAGATTGGCTGAGAGAGCAGCAGATTCAATAAGTCATATAATAAGAGGGAAAATCATCAGATCGATCAGAAAAGGAAACACCAGATCGACTAAAGGGAAATGACACAAAGAAAAGAGACAGAATGATGAGAAAGAGAAACACCGGGTTGACTGAAAAGAGAACACATCAGATCGGTTACTCACAACATCCACGCCCCATTGCCGGGAGAGTCCCTTCAATTGACATGGCTAGCTGGGAATCACACGTCCTGGGCAAGGCGTCCCTTCCACAGGTGAGACTCTCACCAGGCCTCAGTTTCCAGCAGTTTATATAAGCAGTTACAGAGTTTACAGAGCAAGCATTCAGTGTTCCCATGCACAAACGATTATCAGTGGCATATGTGCACTGAGACTCCTGGCTATTGTCCCAGATCGGCAGTTGTGTTCGTGCATTGTTTTCCCTGGTTATCATCCCAGCCCAGCACAGATGGCCAGTCTGCCCCAGGCTGTGATGCCCAAAGGACCTTGAAATTCTTACAAATTGCAACTATGCCCTTGGGAGAAAGGCCATTTTCTGGGAAAAAGGCCAGTTTCCACCACACAGAAAGCAGCTGTATATTTCTTTGTGTGCTGGTGGCTGTAGGTTAATGGAACGGCCAAACATGGCTGCACACATGTCAAGACAGGCGCCAGCCCCTGCAGATGGTTTTTAAAGTGAGGGCTTCAGCCATTTTGGTGAGTTACTTGGTTCTTTCTGGGTTTCTTATATGTATACATGTTATTAAACTTTTGTTTATTTTTCTCCTGTTAATCAGTCTCATGTCAATTTAATTCTTAGACCAGCCAGAAGAACCTAGAAGGGAACAGGAAAATTTCTTCCTCCCATACAGTACATACACAAACCTAGATTGTATTACCCATTATGTACCTGATTGTAGGTTATATGTCAATTGTAACTCAATAAAAAAAAAAGAAGAGAAGTCTAACCCCATAATAACAGAAACACCCTTGCTTCATCATACAATATCAAACTCAATATTTTACTCACAATACAACAGTCACTTTTTGGTCATGTGTTACCTTTCTATTCCTTTTCCAGTAATCTTTCTTCAGAAAAACAAACAGCTCAACCCAGGAACTAGATGAGATCAGTGTCAATCTGGAATTTGAGTTCTTCCTTATTGAGTGGAAAACATCTTAATCTATAGTTGTATTAAATATCTGGAAAACAATAAAAAACTCAGAAAAAAATTCCACTATTTCCAACAACTAATTATTACATGGTGTAGAGAAAATATCTCAAAATGACTGATTTCTTTTCTCTCTAACTTCTTGAGAGATTGTGTAGCTCTGGTTCAAAGATGAATCTACATTACAAAAATGGGATGAAGCTGAGTTCTCTCCAAAGGATGATGTCCCTTCCCAAAGAAGAATCTCAGGAAAATCTATGGTAAATTATTTGTATCTTTTAAAATTTGTATTCATATTTTGTCAAAATTATGACATTTAATAAACCATGTCCCCTTTAATCTCACTTATAGTTCTAACATTCCATGAAAAATCATCTATTTCTGTATCATAGGATTTCTTTTTTCTTCTTCTTGGTCTATAAACAAAGTGTGATTAAAGAAAACATCATAGGGGCCTGCCCTGTGACTTAGTGGTTAAGTGCGCGTGCTCTGCTACTGGCAGCCCAGGTTCGGATCCCAGACCTGCACTGACACACCACTTGTCTGGCCATGCTGAGGTGGCATCCCACATACAGCAACTAGAAGGATGTGCAACTATGACATACAACTATCTACTGGGGCTTTGGGGAGAAAAAGGAGGAGGACTGGCCATAGATGTTAGCTCAGGGCCGGTCCTCAGAAAAAAAGAGGAGGATTGGCTTGGATGTTATCTCAGGGCTGATCTTCCTCACAAAAAAATAAAAATAAAAAATAAAACATCATATGGAAATCCCTGTGTATCCTGAGCCATGCATCTCTGCTCTGAATTTGGGCAACTCCTAAATTCAATTCAATAAATATTTATACATTTATTGTGCATTTATCATATCCTAGGTATGCTTCTAGCTCTTGTGGGAGCAGGGTGTATGTCATAGAGCTTGTTCTCAAATAGTTTAGTGTCTATGCAGAAAGTTGGGTACACAGCAAACATTACACAAATCAACTGTAAAAAGTATGATCATTGTCCTATAAACAAGGGTAAATAAGAAAAGAGAAGTAATTCTACTGGAGGGATCAACAAAGGCTTCAGAAATAAGGTGACAATTGAGTTCAGCCAAGGCAATCCAAAAATACTGAAGGTCCAACATACAGATATTTTATAAATTAAGAGAAATTTTAGAATTTAAAATTAGAAATTAGCAGCATTTAGAATGTTCTAGTCACTCTCTCCTATGATCCCACTGAACTCTGCACCTCTCTCTACCTTGGTCTCATCTTTAGCTGGGTCAGCTGAGAGAAGGGTGGGCACAATGCAGATCCCTAGTGATCACGGTTGTCACTGTTCCCACTTCCAAGCCAAGATCCTCACTGATCCTAAATGTGTCTAAATATATTCATACCTCCTTTTAAACCTGAGAGCCAAAATCTCAGGTTTAAGATTTTACAGACACACACACACAGACACACACACACATCTCCATGATGCACAAAAATGCTCGCATGGACACACAACCTGCAATAGCAAATGTGCAAAAGGAGACCACAAAAATTAGCTGGAATGTGAAACCTAATGGAAAATATGGTATAAAATGGGCAAAAAGGGACATCAAGAGAGTCAAACCACTTGTTTTTGCTCCCTGAAAGAAAGACCACCTCCCGTCACTTCACAAGAGACACTGGAATTTGCTCATCTTATTACATATATTTAGGACTATTTTTGCTTCCCAGAAAATTAGCATTTTATCCTTAAATCTCTGATTCTAAAGGTTACCCTCTTCTTCAGTACAACTTCATTATTTTATTTTGCAGTAATACATGCCTCAATTCATAGAGGAAGGTAATGAGGGAATCATATTAAAATTCCCAAAAACTCTATTTTGTGGTTACAGATATTGTAAAAAATACATCTTTTCCATTTAAGGCAGAGAGAGAAGGTGACAACCCTCAGATAAATTATAATTTATGTATAATATTTAAGAATTAAGGAAATCCATTAGGTAAGGTCAATAAAAAGTCTGCTTAAGTTCTCTATCAGAATAGGTGAGCAAACACTTAAATACCAGAATCAAAGATCAAAGAAAGGAAAACACCAAAAATAAATATAACCTCATCGCTTTAAACACACACTCACAAAATAAGATGGAATAAGTTGCAACAATAATAACTTAGAAGGGAAAGAGGACAGGGATCAAATCGACTTAGTCTAAGGAAATAAAAAGTCATCAGATAATGGACTATCTCATCCACGAGATTTTTTGTACAAACCTCAAGGTAACCACTAAACAAATAATCAGAACAGAATCACGTATGATAAGTAAAGTAAAAACTAACAGTCCTCATACAGAACTACCAAACTGAATTGGTAGCCCAAAACACATAGGACAAGAAACCAAGGAAATCCAGAGAACCAGAAAATAAGCGATAAAATAGCAACGTTAAACCCTCATATATCAGTAATCACTCTAAATGTAAATGGATTGAACTCTCCAATCAAAAGACACAGAGTGGCAGGATGGATTAAAAAGCAAGACCCAACAATATGCTGCCTCCATGAAACACATTTCAGCTCTAAAGACAAACACAGGCTCAGAGTAAAAGGATGGAAGACAGTACTCCAAGCTAATGGCAAAAAAAAGAAAGTAGCTGTTTCCATACTCATATCAGACGAAGTAGACTTCAAGATAAAACAGGTAATTGGAGACAAAGGGGTGATAAAAGGGACACTCCACCAAGAAGACGTAACACATAATTATATATGCATCAAACATAGGAGCACCAAACTACATAAAGCAACTATTAACACACCTAAAAGGAGCTATTAACAACAACATAATAATAGTAGGGGATCTTAATACCCCACTTACATCAATGGATAGATCATCCAGACAGAAAGTTAATAAGGAAATAGTGGACTTAACTGAAAAACTAGATGAAATGGACTTAATAGACATATACAGAACACTCCACCTAAAAACAACCAGCACACATTCTACTCAAGCTCACATGGAACATTCTTGAAGATAGACCATATGTTGGGAAAAAAGGCAAGCCTCTATAAATTTATGAAGATTGAAATCATAACAAGTATCTTTTCTGACCACAACGCTATGAAACTAGAAATCAACTACAAGAAAATAACTGGAAAAGTGACAAAGATGTGGAGACTAAACAACAGGCTACTAAACAACCAATGGATTGTCGATGAAATTAAAGGAGAAATCAAAAAATATCTGGCGACAAATGAAAATGAAAATACACTGTACCAACTCATATGGGATGCAGCAAAAGCGGTCCTGAGAGGGAAACTCATAGCAATACAGGCCCACCTTAACAAACAAGAAAATTCCCAAATAAGCAATCTTAAACTACACCTAACAGAATTAGAAAAAGAAGAACAAACAAAGCCCAAAGTCAGTAGAAGGAGAGGAATAATAAAAATTAGAGCAGAAATAAACGAAATTGAAACCAAAAAAACAGTAGAAAGGATCAATGAAACAGAGTTGGTTCTTTGAGAAGATAAACAAAACTGACAAACCCTTAGCCAGACTCACTAAGAAAAGAAGAGAAAAGGCTCAAATAAATAAATTAGAACAAAAAGAGGAGAAATTACAATGGATACCGCAGAAATACAAAGGATTATAAGAGAATACTATGAAAACTATATACCAACAAAGGACAGTCTAGAGGAAACAGATAAATTCTTAGACTCATATAACCTCCCAAAACTGAACCAGGAAGAAAGGGAGAATCTGAATAGATCAATCACAAGTAAAGAGGTTGAGACAGTAATCAAAAACCTCCCAAAAAATAAAAGTCCAAGACCAGATGGCTTCTCTGGAGAATTTTACCAAACTTTCAAAGAAGACTTAATACCCATCCTTCTCAAACTATTCCAGAAAATAGAGGAAGATGGAACACTTCCTAACACATTCTATGAAGCCAACATCACCCTGATACCAAAGCCAGACAAGGACAATACAAAGAAGGAAAACTACAGGCCAATATCACTGATGAACATCGATGCAAAAATCTGTAGCAAAATATTGGCAAACCAAATACAGCAATATGTTAAAAAGACCATACACCATGACCAAGTGGGATTTATACCAGGGACGCAGGGAGGGTTCAACATCTGCAAATCAGTCAACATGATATGCCACATTAAGAAAACGAGGAATAAAAACCACATGATCATCTCAATAGATGCATAAAAGACATTTGACAGATCCAACATCCATTTATGATAAAAACTCTCAACAAAATGGGTATAGAAGGAAAATACCTCAACACAATAAAGGCCACATGTGACAAACCCACAGCCAACATCATACTCAATGGGGAAAGTCTAAAAGCCATTCCTCTGAGAAGAGGAACAAGAAAAGGGTGCCCACTCTCACCACTCTTATTCAACATAGTACTGGAGATTTGGGCCAGAGCAATTAGGCAAGAAAAAGGAATAAAAGGGATCCAAATAGGCAACAAAGAAGTTAAAATCTCACTATTTTTAGAAGACATGTTTTTATATATAGAAAACCCTAAAGAATCCATTGGAAAACTATTAGAAATAATCAACAACTACAGCAAAGTCTCAGGGTACAAAATCAACTTACAAAAATCAGTTGCATTTCTGTATGCTAATAATGAACTAACAGAAATAGAACTCAAAAAGATAATTCCATCTGCAATCACAACAAAAAGAATAAAACATCTAGGAACGAATCTTATCAAGGAGGTGAAAGACCTATAAAATGAAAAGTATAAGTCATTATTGAAAGAAATGGATGATGACCTACAGAAATGGAAAGATATCCCATGCACATGGATTGGAAGAATAAACATAGTTAAAATATCTATATTACCTAAAGCAATCTACAGATTCAATGCAATACAAATGAGAATCCCAATGACATTCTTCTTGGAAGTAGAACAAAGAATACTAAAATTCATATGAGGCAACAAAAGACCCTGAATAGCTAAAGCAATCCTGAGAAAAAGAACAAAGCTGCAAGCATCACAATCCTTGACTTCAAAACATACGACAAAGTGATAGCAATCAAAACAGCATGGTACTGGCACAAAGGCAGACCCACAAATCAGTGGAACACAATTGAAAACCCAGAAATAAAACCACACATCTACGGACAGCTAATCTTTGAGAAAGGAGCTAAGAATATACAATGGAGAAAGGAAAGTCTCTTCAATAAATGGTTCTGGGAAAACTGGACAGCCATATGCTAAAGAATGAAAGTAGACCAACTGTTTTCACCATTCACAAAAATTAACTCAAAATAGATCAAAGACTTGAATGTGAGACCTGAATCTATAAAACTCCTAGAAGAAAACATAACCAATACACTATTTGACGTTGGTCATAAAGGAATCTTTTTGGATACCATGTCTACTCGGACAAGGGAAACAAAAGAAAAAGTAAACAAGTGGGACTTCATCAGATTAAAGAGCTTCTACAAGGCAAATGAAACCAGGACCAAAATGAAAAGACAACCCACCAGCTGGGAGAAAATATTTGCAAATCATATATCTGACAAGGAGTTAATCTCTGTAATATATAAAGAACTCGCAACTGAACAACAAAAAAACAAAGAACCCGATCAAAAAATGTGCAGAGGATATGACCAGACACCTCTCCAAGGAAGATATACAGAAGGCCAAATGGCATATGAAAAGATGTTCAACATCACTAATCATCAGGGAAATGCAGATCAAAACTACACTAAGATATCACCTTACACCTGTTAGAATGGCTATAATCACCAAGACAAAAAACAACAAATGTTGGAGAGGTTGTGGAGAAATGGGAACCCTCATTCACTGCTGGTAAGAATGCAAACTGGTGCAGCCTCTATGGAAAACAATATGGAGATTCCTCAAAAGATTAAAAATAGAAATACCCTATGATCCAGCTATCCCACTACTGGGAATCTATCCAATGAACCTGAAATCAACAATCCAAAGAGGCTTATGCACCCCTATATTCATTGCAGCATTATTCACTATAGCCAAAATGTGAAAGAAACCCAAATGTCCCTCGACTGA
This sequence comes from Ceratotherium simum simum, assembly GCF_000283155.1. The sequence continues at coordinate 897,554 of NW_004454253.1, read as the reverse complement.
TGATTGGATAAAGAATATGAAGTATATATACACAATTGAATACTACTCAGCCATAAAAAGGACAAAATCATCCCATTTGCAGCAACATGGATGGACAGGGAGGGTATTATGTTAAGTGAAATAAGCCAGACAGAGAAAGACAAACACTGCATGATTTCACCCAAATGTGGAATATAAACCAAGACACAGACAGAGAGAACTCTATAGTGGTTACCAGGGGCAAGGGGGTTGGGGAGTGGGCGCAAGGGGTGAAGGGAGGCATTTATATGGTGACTGACACACAATAATGTACAACGAAAATTTCACAGTTTTAAACTAAGACATCAATAAAAAAATAAAATAAAATAAAAAGCTTAAAAAAAAAAAGATCTACTTAATCCTGGCACAATCCTGGCACTGGAAACTTCATGAGTGCTTCATGAAGCATTGGCTTCGCTGGCAGCTTGCTAGAAATGAAAATTCTCGGGCCTTGCCCTAGACCCGTGAATCAGAATCTGCATTTTAACAAATCCCGCTCTAGAATTGTGTGCACATTAAAGTTTTAGAAGCATGAGTTAACCAATCACAGGGCTTCAAGGAAACTATGAAGAGAAATTATTTCATCCATCTTTAATTTAGGTTGGGTTTCCTTTCAAAAATCCGTAGACCCAGTGTTAATTATTTTAAATATCTTGCCTAAATTTACATTATGATACATTCTTGGCACTTGATGGCCTCCCTATTTTTCATTTGACATCCAATCCAACGGTGCTGTGTGGTACTGACTGTCCCTACCACCCCCTCCACAGGAGAATCACATGTGCAAGAGGGGGAGAAAGGAGGAGCCAATGATTTGAATTAGAGAGTTACATGGCAGACTGACCAGTGCTTTTCATTGTATGATGGCGATCTCAAATTACTGTCACCACATTTCTTTCTTCTCAAAGGATTGTCTTAGGCCCCAAGCAATTGAGTCATTTTTGCAAAGGAAGATCCCCAAACTCCTGACAAGCTTTTGTGTTTCACATACTGAGTGCGTTAGAATCATTAGGCATTTTTTTCCTTGAGTTCATATCTCTCCCACCATTGGTCATCTTCAAATTTGCCACCTTGAGAAGCTAAGGAGAGGCTGAGTCCCAGGCACCCCGAGACACAGTTGCTGTAGGTATCCCTTGCCAACTAGCTAACAACCAGAGGAAACGATGCCACCATCCTTTCCTAAACTTGAGTTTCATGAAGACAAGTGACCTACCCATTGCCTCCAAAGGGAGCATCTGTCACTGTGACCCTGTTTGCTTGGCAGTGAGCCTACTTAATGGATGTTGATGGTGACACTGATGGTGACACAATGACAAGAGTCCCTCCCGAAGCAATGACAGCATGAGGATGTGTGGAAAAGGACACAACTACTTCAACTCTTTAAGTAATAAAGGAAGACGACATGCCCACGCTGCAGCCCAGACAGCCTCCTTCACCAGGCACGTGCTCTTCATGGTCTGGGTCTTGGACTTCACCTACGCAGTGAGAGGAGTGCAAAATGCAATCCATCTTAACTGAGTGGAGACACAAGAACTGCTGTGAAAATATGTGTGTGTCACTTATTTTCAAGCAAATCATAGAGCAATTATGAAACCCAAAACCACCCTTGAGGACGTATGTGTCAGCAAACATTTTTATCTTCTTTTATTGATTTTGTAGATTGGATCAGCTTGATTGGGTACAAATACAACAAAGTTGAACTATAAACCATGCAACTAGTTTTAAAGTCAAGCTGGTAGATTTTATTTTTCAAATAAATAAGTTCTGCTTCTGGGAATATGGACTTGGGTGTATAAAGGATGAAGCTCTGTCTCTTTTTATCTGTCCTCCTAAACATTTTTTTCAAAGTTTTAGATCCTATACTACATTAGTAAATATTAAGAAGAAAAAGGAAGGACTGTTTTAATTATTCTAGAAACATCTTAGAGCTCTCTTCAGCACCAGAACAGGCATAATTCTTTACAGAGCAGAAAAAGTCTGCAGCCTTTTTACATTGAAGAGCACAAAAACTCTAAGTGCTGTTTTTCCATCTCCCTCTTCTCATGTAAGATAAGGAATTGGGCAATAACAATGACACATATGATTCACAGAACATTTTAATATTTCCACGTGGTTTTAGGTAGGCTGAGTCTCACTGGCTTCTCACAGCAACCATGTTGGTGCTATGGTCTCCGTTTCACAAATGAAGAAATCAAGGAATGGAGAAATTAGATGAATTTTGCCCAGGGTCTCATAACTAGTAATTGGGAAGGAGAAAACTGTTGACCAGGACTTTCGGATTCTAATCTAATTTTCTCTCCACTATACCCTGCCCAAAAACCCTGCACTCCAGATGACTTTCTGTGTGATTAGCTGCATTCCTGTGTTCTTGAACTGTGTCTCAGGGAACTCAGGGAAAAGTTGTGTGGGGGAAGAGAGGGGTAGCTATCACTGGCCCCACTTGACATATAGAGTCACGCAGTCATCCCAGATGCTGATGTTAAAGCCAGGAAGACAATTCCAGTGTCTGGGACATCAGCTGTACAGCTCCTCATGTCAGCTCCTGGTACAGGGCAGTGGCCCCAGAGCAGCCTCGCCTCGTCCACACTCTCACTTCTGGCAGGTGTGGTTGGTGGGCACTGTGAAGTAGCCGCCCATGCATCAAATGCAGACGTGTGCACTGTGGCAGAGCTCACAGTTGTCTGGGCAGGGCAGGGAGGGGTGCCCCTTGACAGGGTGGTGGCCCACTGTGCGGCTCTCCCAGCACTCCTCCTGGTACAGGCAGTGCTCCTGGCCATGCTTATCTGAACAGATGGAGGGGGAACAAAAAGAAGGAAAATGTACCAAATTAACCATGAAGCTAATATAACCCAAGATATTTTATTTAAAAAGATGTAACCAAGTGCTTTGGCTCCTCGGGGACCAGGAGTGTAAGAATGGATTTAATGAAAAGTACATTATCTATATACTTGTAGTTGAAAGTTTTGCTTGTAGGGAATCATATTCCAATATTTCATATATTTGAATGAACAGGGACTACTATCTTGGATGTCACTGCAAAAGCACCAACCACGCCTTGTGGATAACTCAAGTCAGATTGTGGTTAACTTTCCCCAGGGCTCCTTTTGGTATCTGTGGAAGCTCAGAGTCTTGGGGTCTACAGAGATCCCATGAGAATAAACAAATGCTCACTGATAGACACGTTTTTATGACAATGCAATCTTTCAGAATGATTTTGAATTCTGTTATGAAAATCACACGTTTGAGTTAACTGTCTAAGGTCTGAATTTTGGCACAGCTGCCTATTCCTGTGATGACAGCCTGTTGAAGCACTAAACCAAGCACACCTCTCTGACTCCTTTACATGCATTCCTGAGAGTTCCTGAGCTGCTGTCAACACTGGACTCTATAAGGAAAGAATCAGCAGTGCCCTCAATATGAGACTGTGGGAATTTGCTCCTGGAAGGAATGGAAAACTCTAATCAATTACAAACTATCACAATTAATGAAAAAGATTATGATAAGTTACATACATCTATATATAAACAAGATTAATATAGACACACCTAGCGGTCTCCTACCCCCGTCCCCTCCTGGAATTTTTGTTTGTGCTGAGTGTGTTTAGGGTATAAATCTTCTCTGAATCAGGTCTCTCATCTGCCTCTACCTCTGAAGAGCAGCAGATCTGTGTTACCCAAAATATCTGGGGTCTAGTGTTCACTCATCATGTGATCTACCACATGAAGATCCAGAAACATTGACCTTCAGGATGCAAGGCTGCTGAATTTGAGAATAAAGATAGCAGTGATCCCATGTTTCAAGTGCAGAAACTGAGTCAGTATAATATTAAATTGAACCATATGAAATTGCCAACAGTCAGCTGTTTTTTACCCATAAACTTGTCACTCTCAAATGGTCTAACCTAATGTTTCTTATTTAATTAGAGCCCTAGTTAAAATATGATTTAAAGATCACACCGTTGTATTATGGGCTCTGAAGCTACCTCTTCTCTGTTTGTGATTTCATGTCAGAAGTCTGCTGGTTCCTGTGGGACAGAGAAAATAAAGAGGGCTTCCACAGAGGTGGAGGAAAAAAGTGACTGCTGTCTCCAAGTTTGACTTAGAACATCATCTTCTAGGGGAAGGAGAGTGATTGGAGGATGTGATGTGCATTTGGTGATTCTACAGCTATAACCCTGATCTGGTGGAACCTGGGATCTCAGGAGAACACAAAGGATCAACCTTCCAAGTTGCGTTCTTCTCAGGCACTTTATGAAACCCTAGAAGACCCTGTTTCCACCAAGACTCATTCAGAAAAGATCCTGTTTTTCAGAGGGCCTTGTCAGACATAGGTAGGAAGATATGAGGGAGAGCAGTGAGAAGCCTGCCCTCTCCTCCATCCAGCAGCTACTGGATCCCCTACACCTTCACATGACATCAACTCAGGATCCGGAGGCTGGGGACAGCCTGGCATATAGTGAGTTCTAAATACATACTCTGAAATTTTTCTTCATTTTTCTAAATTTTATTACAAGGAAGAATAAAGATAAATAATTCTCCTCCCCCAGAAAAACCATGTAAGCATGATGGTGGTGGTAACTGACAGCCTCAGGTTCAGTGAGACAACTGGGGGTGGTAGGGGCTGTGGAGAAAGGGAGAGCTGCCTCCTCTGGTCTCCAGTCAACCATTTGGGGAATGTAGGTCGAGTTTCAGATCTTCAAGTTTTAAGAGAATCAAAAACCCATGTTTTTATTTGAAATTTCCCAATTTGTAAATTTGGTTCAAATTTTAAAAGTATTGTGTAGTTCAAATAAAATGTGAATCTTTCCCACATAAGATCAAAGTGGGGGACAGGCCTATGAAAGTATGCTGCAGGGGAGTCAGGGGTCAAACCACAGAGGAACTTTGAGATCATGGAATATAATCCAACGATGGAAGACACTGTTAGAGTTCTTAAACTGGGACAGAAATGGTCATACTTGTGTTTTGAGATGATTGCTTTGTTCCTACAGGGCTCTGACAACTTCCAACTGGCAAAGATCAGGGCTGAGGAGACCCCGACACAGCCTCTATCAAAATATTTCTCTTAAAGACTGAATGTGTCTGCCTTAATTTCCTAGCTTTTCACTTTTACCTCAACCAGTCTTTGCTTTACTGTCTACCTCATGTCTGCATCATGTTTGCATGCCCTTTCTTTCTCCTTTGGAATGACATCTCTTAGCTTCTCTCTCACCTCCTCAGGAGCAGCAAGTCTGTGTCCACAATAATGTGAACTTGTGTCCTGACAACAGGCAGAATCTTCAAGACTGTACACATTCTGTAATGAACAGCTGTCTAATCGCAACCCTTGTCCCTGGAGATGAAGCTTCTGAGTCAAACCAAATAACACCCAGTGGGAGAACAGGTTCGAAGCAAGGAAGAAAGAGCGAGTGCCCAGATTGCCTCACCTCCTCCACAGGAGGTGCAGTTGGAGGGCTCATTTCCTTGACATTCATGGCAGATGTAGTGGCATGGATGGCATTGCTTCTTAAATTCAAACTGGCCTGAGGGACAGTTCAAAACACAGTGGCCATCATCAAAAATCCTAGAGGAAAAGCAGACTTTTCGAGTTTGTGAGGGTGAATTTCTGGAATGGCCTTAAGTATTAGAACATGTGGTGTTTGTGTTTTGCTGCATAGACTTGATTTCATTGTTCCAGAAACAAGGGGGATGCCTGGGACTGATCATCTTAGAACATGTGGAATATTAGTCACGTACACATCCTTGGCCCAAGGTTTGGACCCAACAGCAGGCATGCCAGAACCGGCTGGGAATGCAATCCTGATTCTGGTTCCAAACAAGCTAACTGGTGCCTGCAGGGATCAAACCCATATTGTAAGCTGCAGCCACACCCAGCCAACAGTCAGATGGAGGCCTTTGATGTTTGAAGACACTAAATGTGCTTTTGAATCCTGAGGCCTCGGAGAAAATACTTTTCCTTTAGTTATCAGCATGCCTGCACTTTGCAAGGGAAATGTCAACTCCAAGGGATCTTGAAGGGTAGAACAAAGCACTCTCCTGTAGCTTAGGTGCTACTTATAAACCTGGCCTGTGCATATGGCAAGTAATCAATGAACTCTGATTTTGAGTGTCAGTTTTGCAAGTGTTTCCTGATGTATAGGGTACCACGGTCTCTATTTTCTGACCATGTTTGCAATCACCTACAAGGACATCTCAGATAAGTTAGTATGTGGGCTTCTAAAACCTTTGGTTTTATACACATACAATATATATCATAACGTCATTGTTAATATTTTCATAGTTCTGCTTCATTTTTTTTCTTTCAAAGTAGTCCCAAGAGCAAATGTGAGGAAGTAAATTGTAACCAAGAATTTTTCTCAGAAAAATACAAACTGTTTATCAAGGGCAAGAGGCAGATAGGTAATGTGAATAGATGAAGTGAGCCTGGGGACTGTATTGCCAGAGTTCCTAATTCAGTAGGTCTTGGGGCAAGGAAGCAGGGAATTTGTATTTTTGACAAGTTCCTGGTTGATGATCATGCTGCCAGTCTAGAGAACACACTTTGAGAACCTCTGCTCCACCCTCTGCGCGCTGACAGTCTGGATTACTATGGAACTTGATAAATGATTCCTAAGTAAAACAGGTGGTGCCAAATTGATGTCTTATAGAGCTTCATTAAAGTAGTAGTTACTCTATCAATTGTGAAGTCAACTGAGCTTGTAGCACACATATGCCCCCAAGGGCATAACGCTGGTGTCCGGGCCTGGGAGAACTGAGGGCCTATAGACAAAGGTAGGGCTTCCTTCTCTCTCTACCACCTCTCTCCACTCGGGCTGGGCATCACAAGGAAGGCCAGGTGTAGGGTTTGAGCAACTCAGTCCTGGGGTGGCACTGGCTTATCCTAATCCTACTGTTTCTATAGCCAGAGCCAGCCCTAAACTGGGGAGGCATTTCAATCCCAGGTTTGAAGGAAATTGGGGTCGGGACAAGGCATCCTGAATAGTGTGTTGCTTGCAGTCTTCCATCACCTTCCCACCCTGAAAGTCTGTGTCATTTGCATCTGCTTGGAAACAGAGTGGGATTAAAGCCAACAACATAAGACAGAAGGTCACCTCCTTCTTAAATTCTCGGCCCCTCAGGTTCTGGTCACAGTACCCAGCACCACTGGAGGGAACAATCCTTTTGGTCCACTGCCAAGTGTGGAGTCCCAGCCCTAAATAGACACACACCTATCTGGTTGTCCATGTCAAAACAGATCCCTGCACCATGGTGTATAATGAGAAGGCTGTGTGCCCAACCCAGACTTTTAGCTGATAATACTAATGCCAAGTGGGAATTTCCTGGCGCCACCCTGGCTCTGAGCTAGATTTTTCAAGGAATAATTTGGATGTGGCTAATTAAAAAAACAAATACCTCCCTTTAAGAAAAACTGCATAAGAGCTTTCTGAGGATTTTTTTTTATTGCGGTCATACTGGTTTATAACGTATAAATGTCAGGTGTACATCATTATACTTCTATTTCTGCATAGATTACATCATGTTCACCACCCGAATACTAATTACAATCCATCACCACACACATGTGCCTAATCACCCCTTTTGCCCTCCTCCCTCCCCAGTTCCCCTCTGGTATCCACCAATCCAATCTCTGTCTCGATGTGTTTGTTTGTTGTTGTTGTTTTTTTCCTTCTACTTACGAGTGAGTTCGTATGGTATTTGACCTCCCTCTGACTTATTTCACTTAGCGTAATACCCTCAATGTCCATCCGTGTTGTCACAAATGGCTGGATTTCATCGTTTCTTATGGCTGAGTAGTATTCCATTGTGTATATATACTACAGCTTCTTCATCCATTCGTCCCTTGATGGGCACTTAGGCTTCTTCCAAGTCTTGGCTATTGTGAATAACGCAGCAATGAACACAGGGGTGCATGTATCTTTACACATTCGTGTTTTCATGTTCTTTGTGTAAATACCCAGCAGTGGAATAGCTAGGTCATACGGTAGTTCTATCCTTAATGTTTTGAGGACTCTCCATACTGTTTTCCATAGTGGCTGCACCAGTTCGCACTCCCACAAGCAGTGTATGAGAGTTCCCTTTTCTCCACATCCTCTCCAACACTTGTTGTTTTCTGTCTTGTTAATTATAGCCATTCTGACAGGCATGAGGTGATATCTCATTGTAGTTTTGATTTGCGTTTCCTTGATAGTTAATGATGTTGAACATCTTTTCATGTGCCTATTTGCCATCTGTATATCTTCTTTGGAGAAATGTCTGTTCAGGTCTTTTGCCCATTTTTTAATTGGTTTGTTAGTTTTTTTGTTGTTGAGATACATGAGTACTTTATATATTTTGGAGATTAACCCCTTATCAGATATATGGTTTGCAAGTATCTTCTCCCAATTGTTAGGTTGTTTTTTCGTTTTGCTGATGGTTTCCTTTGCTGTGCAGAAGATTTTTGGTTTGATATAGTCCCATTTGTTTATTTTTTCTATTGTTTCTCTTGCCCCTTCAGACATGGTACTTGAAAATATGTTGCCAAGATCAATGTCAAACAGTGTACTTCCTACGTTTTCTTCTAGAAGTTTCAGTAAGACCTTATGTTTTTAAACAAGGAAGCAACTCAAAGCTCTCCTGAAAGAGAATTGTGCATGTTTATTAGTGAGCGTTCCTTTCTTACTAAATTCAGTTGAAAAGGGGATGGAAAGTACATCGTCAGTTTGTCCTTTAGAGAAAGAGATGACAGATTTGTTTAGGGGGAAATTATTTCTCTTGAGAGAGGTGATCTAGTACTCTGAAGGATGGGAACCATTTAAAACCATCCAGAAGCTTGGGGGGGCGGAGGGAAGCAGATGGTATAATACCATGTTTATGTGGGGAACGGGCTGCCTTTCTTACTTGAGTGCTTGATTTTAAGAAAGTACAGGCACGTAATTGTGCCTTAAACCACCTCCCTCTACCCCTGCCCTAAGGAAAGCACAGGTGACATACCACATTTTCATAAGAACATGATTCTTTCTAAAAATCAAAAGATAGAGAAAAGAGTCATGCTTAAGTGAAGGCACTGAATTACATCATCACTTGCCCTCCCATTCCCCTCAAGAAAAATTGCTAAGGAAGTTAAAGAAATGTACCATTTCAAGTGGCGTGTATTTTCACTGACACCAACAAATCTTCCCCAGTGGAGGAGACTAGATACCTTGCTCTGGGCTCCATGGACTGATGGAAATTTTCTTTAAAGCCAATTCAAGCCATCTCTGGAACCATCAGTCATCCAATATGTGAATTTCTGAGACACTCAGGCAAGCTAATCTCTACAGGGGAAGCACTTCTCTCCCCAAGTCACCCATGCTCTTGACCTTCTCATGAGCAGTGAACCATCCTGTGTCCAATGGGGCTCATGAGAAGGAAGTTGGAGGCAAAACCAAGTTCTAAAGAGCTGGGCAGAGGTGATGTTCTCAAGATTGGCACTGAATATTCCAGAAGCCTCAGCGTGTTTGTGTGTGTATATGTGTGATGTGAACTGGAACAGAAGAGATGGCAAATCAGGGTTAGCTGGTCCTCTGTGCTGATGGTTGGTTTGGCCTACCTAAAGCCATCCCAAGGAAACTTGATGTAATTTCTTGTTACTTTAATGTTGTAACAGAATGAAATCTGCCAAAACATCTTTTTTTCCTGAATTCATTGAAACAGGCCACATAAAACATTTGAAGGTGGGTCAGATCAGAGGTAACTTTTGAATGTTTTTAATTAGTTCATTGACTCTAACTCCTTCAGGGCTGGGTTGGGAAATTATCTTGGGCACTGAGGACCATGGCATTGCAGAGGTATAGATGTTAAATAGCCCTGGCAAAGGGGGCACTTGCTTCCTCCAAGTTCAGTTGTCTTCAAGGAGGTAAACTCAAGGGTTTATGGAAATGTAAAGGGAAAACTAGGAGATGGAGAGATTTTAAATTTTGATTTCCTATAAAACAACTTCAGGGTTAAATTTTTATTTTTTAAATGTTATTATGCAAATATATAAATATATATAAAATAGAGATATATACAGGACTTAGCAGTACCCTCACCCCGTATTCATCACTCAGCTTCAACAATTATCAACACACGGCCAATCTTATTTCATCGATATCCCCACAGATTTACTTCCCTCCCATATGGTTTTGAGGCAAACATGTAAGTTAATGCTAACATTTCTCTCCCCAGTACAAACTCCTTTAGGGGTAATCTTTATTCTACCAGGACTAGAAATACCCAAAAGCTTACGAATAGGAAGAAACTTGGAAAGACCAACTGTCCTGGTTATTCTGTCTGTCTCCCCTTACCCTCTACCCAACTCCAGATCCATTTCTGTCATTCTCTGTCCTGCTGGGTCCTGGAAGTGTGCCCACTATGGACTGTATCCCCAAGCCTACTTCCTTCACTTGTAAGTGGTGTTTCCCATTGGCCTTTAGTTAGTTTCAGACAAGGGGAAACACAGCAGGGGATCTAAGGTGGGAGGAGAGAGATTGGAGTATTTACTCCTCCCGGAGCCACAGCTCTGCTTCCTCCTTCCATGGTTCTGGAGTGGCTGTGTCCCCTGCAGCTCCAGTTTCTGTCAGGCGTCCCCTCCTCCACAGTTGGGGCTCTTGCTTCAGGCCTAGGGTGTTAAAGCTGCCCCACTGTTGCTTGTCCCTGAGTGCCTCACCATCCCTTGACTTTGACCTCCTGAGTCACCTATAAAAACTTATGGACCTTGCACCTAACTCAGACTTGACATAAAACAGGTGCTTAAGACTGTCTTGAATGGACCTGATCCCACTCGAGAAAATACTTAAGGAAAATATTTTGCTTTCCATTCAAGAAAAAATAAGTCAACATCACCATCTTCCAAAGTAGTTCCTTTCACTTCATCTTCTCAACCCAGTTCCAGGAAAATGCAGATAAGAAAAGAAGTCAGGTAGTACATTGTCCTGATATGATTCCCTTTCTTGGACTAATTTCAAGTAATTGACATCAAGGAAGAGAAATGAGAAAAGAGGGCCGGCCCTGTGGCTTAGCGGTTAAGTGCACCCGCTCCACTGCTGGCGGCCCGGGTTCGGATCCCGGGCGCGCACCGACACACCGCTTCTCTGGCCATGCTGAGGCCGCGTCCCACATACAGCAACTAGAAGGCTGTGCAACTATGACATACAACTATCTACTGGGGCTTTGGGGGGAAAAAATAAATAAATAAAAATTTTAAAAAAAGAAAGAAATGAGAAAAGAAATGGAGCACTTAGGGAGATGAGAAGAATATTGTTCTTGGGGAACAAGATTTCCTTAGGAGGACACTCTGCTTCAAGATCCATACACGTGCTTTTCTTTCTTCAAAAGCTAAAGCATGTGCTGCTTAAACAAGTTAAACTACCCAAATGTCCCAGGAGGTGTACCTCTGATCTTCTTGTACCAATGGGCTTAGATTTTTTTAAATGGCCATTTATGCTTGTAGAATTTTTTTCTCACTTCTGGTGAGCCTGAGACAATCACGACTTCTGCAATGTACACCAGATGATGGTAGCTGCCTTATTAAACAAATACTAAAAAGTTCCTTTAGTTCAAAGATGTCCAAACACACAGTGGGAGTTGATTGTTGACATGGTGAGAAGTTAGAGGAGAAACAAGACCTGTTTTTGGAATTCTTTCTGTATCTAGTAGTTTGCCCTGAAGCTGCTTTAAAGCAAATTTAATGTCTAGGTGCATAGATATCTAAAGAGACACTTAAACAATGTTGTCACTGTTAGCATTGAGAATTCTTGTGACTTTTCTTTTGTGTCTCCCTCCCTCCCTCCCTTGCTTCCTCCCTCCCTTCCTTCCCTTCCTTCCTTCCCTTCCTTTCTAAGGGAGCCATTTGGGGAGCCAAGCCCATGATATTGATTACACACTTTATCAAGTTCAATAAAAGACATTTATTGAATTATTACTACATGCTGATCATTGTGGGGGAATAAAGAGACAAATATACCACAGTTCCTGCTGAGGATATTACAGTCCTGAGAAAGATTTAGATGAAATGACTTTGTGCAAGGCAGAGGGAACGTCCATCCTAAGAGATTCATCTGCCACTGGAGCAGCCCATTGTACTGGTCTGGGGAGAGACCCTGCTTCCTACGCATTTAGCAGAGCTGTGATGAAGCCGTTCATTCAAACACTGTCAGCCAACAAATATTAAGTGCTAGAATCAGAGGAGTGTTGACTAAAAACACAACAGGCTCCCAACTCTCTTCATTAGAAATTCCCAGTATATTAGCAAAGATGCTCATCTCATTCAGATACTTGCTATTTTCTCATTCATTCAGCACTCAAACATTTATTGAGAGCCTACTATTTTCCTAGCACTGTGATAGGCAATGGAGATACAAAGATGAGTACTTGAAGGGGCTTACAGCCTAACAAAGAAATAGATTTGTAAATGAATGTCTTAAAATGTCACAGGTGCTCCTCTGGAAGTTTATACAGAGCACAGGGGAACATAAATTGTGAGGGGGTGTTAAAGCCACCAGAAGAGGTCAAAAATACCTTCATAGAACTGTTCACCCTTGAACTGACTTTAGAAATCTGAGTAGATATTGGATCAATAGATGGAGATGAGGGCTGAGGGCTGAGAGTGCAGAAAGGGATGAGATTCCAGGCATCAAAGGCATCACCATCTTCATCAATGAGAAAGCCCCTCTAGTCTCCAGGGAACTGATTCTTGCAGTGGGTGCTGGGCGTCATGGGGAGAAGATTCTCAGAAGGGGGCTGTGGTCAGACCATGGAGGGTTTCTTTGTCAAGGGATGGAGTTTGATTCTTTTTCCTTGCAGGCCCAAGGGGTGCCTCTAAGGTGGTAGGCACCTCCTCTCTCCATCCTGCAACCCATGAACTCTCAACCCCAGGAGATATTGAGAAGCCTCTCACCTTGTAACGGGACAGCCAGTGGAGTCTTCCTGGGTTGGCCCCCAGCACTTGGCACATGAGGCTTCACAGATCTGGCAGCAGCCATCTCATCAATGCATTCTCCTGGGGAACAAAATCTAGTTGTTTACTTCATTTCTACATGGCAATGCTGCCTGAGCTCAGTCTGAGAGCAGCCAGATCTCTCTCTGGCTGCTTAAAAGCAATGGAGGTGATGCACAGCAATGAGACTTTGGGTGGTGAACATGATGTAGTCTACGCAGAAACTGAAATAAAATGGTGTACACCTGAAGTTTATATAATGTTATAAACCAAGGTCAGCTCAATAAAAAATAATAATAAAAATAAATAAGTAAATGCATAGTCTTAAAAACTTCAAAATAAAATAAAATAATATAAAAGCAATGGACACAAAGCAAAAGAGACCTTGAACGGCTTCAGTCGCCAGATCTAAACCCTGACCTTACAGTAACAACTGCTCCTCTCCCAAGGGCCTCAGAAGTTGGAACCTCAAAAAGTTATGAGGCAATGACATAATTTTGGATCTAGTCAACATGTGTTACAGGTTTTATAAGTAGGGAGAGGCCAAGGGGAGCTTCCCACAGGACCCCTTTACTGACCTCCCACTGACTTTCCTGTTAAAAGCTGAGGGCTCCTGGCCCGCAGAGACCCAATCGATAGCCTTGGTTCAAGTGAAGCAACAAGCAGGACCCCCCCAGATCTCATCCTGCCACTTTGGGGGATGGTGGTTACTGGCCAAGCATTGGAGCTGGAGAGTGGCTGACATTTGACAGATGTGAGCTGCATCTCACCCTGGAAGAGTAACAATGAAGAGACAGCCAAAGAATTCTTCATTTAATTGGAAAGTTTGTCTTTCTCAAGGAAAAACATATATGAGGTTTTTCCACAGAGGCAAGTCCAGCTGCACAAACTTCTTTGAAAATTTTAAGAAATTACTCCCCTGGCAAAGGTGATGGAGAGACGCCAACCACGTCGAAGGTGATAATCCACTGATGGCTCTCTAGTCATTGAATTCAGCACTCTACTCACACTACACTCATCCTCTCCTCCCACTGTCTAAAAAGAAATCGACACATTTCTTCAGTCTGATCCGAAGAGCCCTGTGGTATGGGTTGGAAACTGCTCAGAAAATACAGTTTCAGATTTCAGCAGAGTCACAACCTTCACTTGCCCCCAACCCACACCCAACTTTCACAGCTCTGAAAGCATCTGAACATTGTCAATCAGATCCAGCCAGAGTGGTGAGGTAGCATCTACTCACCCTTGGTTTAATCAAGTGGTCTTAGTGAAACTCTGAGATTCGCTGTCTTATTTAGTATAGTTGCATTGAAAAAAGCCCTGGAAACATAGACTTAACTGGAGAGAAGTGGAGGAAGTCCACCCCGCTGGCTTTTCCCATAGCTTTTCTGAACTAGTGAAGTTGGGTAAGGTAAATCTTATACACATATATCTTCCACTTGCCAGCACTAAACCACAAAAATGAAAATGAGGAGGCAGCTAGAGTTTCTCCCTACATAGCAGAAGAAGCCTTTCATGTAGAGTCAGTTTTGTTAACTAAAGGGGAAGAGTACATATTAGGGCAATGCATATTTCTAACAGTGGCACACCCTGCATATCCTGGTCTCTGCTCTTCTTTTTTTGTTTTTGTTTTTGGTGAGGAAGACTAACCCTGAGCTAACATCTGCTGCCAATTCTCCTCTTTTTGCTGAGGAAGATTGGCCCTGGGATAACATCCACGCCCATCTTCCTCTACTTTATATGTGGAACGTCTGCCACAGCATGGTTTGATAAGCGGTGCCTTGGTCTGTGCCCAGGATCTGAACCTGAGAACCCCGGGCCACCCAAGTGGAGCACGTGAACTTAACCACTATGCCACCTGGCCAGCCCAAGGACTCTGCTCTTCTGTGCTTCCAGTTATTGCCCAGGTACAGTGTGGACCAGGAATCTGATCTGTAACTTTTAGAATGAGACTGTGGTTCTTAGCTCAGGAGTGACTCCCAGGAGCCCTAGGCTCAAAAGAGTGAGTAACAAGCAGGGGTAAAGAATGCAAATGTGCAAGTTGTTCCTGCACAATGTGCTGCCCAGATGGTGAAGTGGAAATCCAGCCCACGTTCATCTCACCAAGACACTCACTCTGGTGTTAGCTGTCTCTGCCTCGGTAGGGGGCGCCTTTTAGTAATTCACATAAAGATGTTAGAAAGGACTAGTTGCACTATTGGCAATCAGCAGTCCCAAGGCAGAAAATAGCTGGAACTTCCATCTAATAGGAGTAGTGATTTCAAGTTGGAACTGTCTCATTCAATATAGGCATCATATTTATGCAGCCTTCTTTTTATTTATTTAGCCTCCCCCATTCCACCTCTTAATTATTGCCCTTGCTGTAATCTCTTCCACTTTTTCCATAAGAAGCATGACCAATTGAATAGTGTGATTATCAGTCCAGGCACCAGCAAGATAGAGAGCAGAGGATCCAGGGCAGACCTGGTAGGAAGAAGTAGATCTTCCCTACATTGCCAATGCTAATAACTTGTGTTTACAGAGTTGGATAATAGCTACGTATCTTTCAAAAATATATGCTGAGTGGAAGAAGAATGGGGGAGGGTCACGGAGACTTCTACACCCAAAGAAAGTGTATTCTAGAGAAATGTAGGATCCTAGAGAGCACAATTTATTCATTCATTCATTCATTCCATGGATGTTTTTTGAACATCTATTTACCAGGGACTAGGTGAGATTTAGAGATACACAAATTAAAAAGGCCCTGCTCTCAGGTTCTCAAAGATTTTTGAGAAGCTGATTTGTAAAGAGGTGGTTATAATCCAAATGCTGCCAGGGGCCTTTGACTTCCTTGGACAGTCTAGATTAAAGTCTGAAACAGAAGAGAAAGAGCATACACTGGATTCTGATAGACCTAGAGGCAAAGACTGTTACTTTGCCTTGGCATCTGTGCCTATAGGAACTGACAACAGCAGTTGGGTTCTCCCAACTCTTCATATCCACCCACCTTAATCTCCATGATGTATTAGAGTCAATGCAAGGGTAGGATCTTAAACTAAATACACATTACTTGGCTAAATCAAACACTACTTAGATGGTTCCAAGAGTTATATCATGTCCACACCCAGAGTCTCCTTGGTAAATACAGATGATGCGCGGCTAGGGCAAGCAAGGGTTATTCACATGTTACCGTGAAAATTTCAAATTCTCTGTATCTCTTGCTTGCCTCCTCATTGTCTTCCATAAGCCAGTAGGTGGCACTGATACCTTGTCCTCATACTTCCTTGATTTGCTCAACTATACTGGCCTCAATTGGCACCCACAAAGGGCCGTCTTAGATATTATCATCACTAGGAATTGCCCCATCTCCAAGATTTCAAATACTCCCTCCAAATACAACATTCTTATGCCCCACTATGAGTCTGGCTCACCCCGGATGGTGCCCTAGACTGCTTGGTCATCCTTTCATTCATCCTTCTAGTTTCCTCTTGCATTCCTCACTTGAGCTAGGCCAAGCCTTCCTAAGACCCAAGTTCCACCCATTCTTTCTCAGAAGGTGACTTCGCTACCTAATTTGCTGATAAGATACTGAGTTTCCCCAGACCCTTTTTGTTGGTGTCAAAATTCCTCTCTATCTTCTTCTTGACTGTTCACTTGTCTTCTTTCTCCGAGGAAGGTCCGTCTCTCCTCTTGGCTGTTGTCAACTCTCCATCTGATGCTCCTAATCTTTCCTCAGGATAATTCTCTACCACTCTCTCTGTCTTCAATCTTTTCCCCACATCTCCCATCATTCTCTGACCTACAAAACTTCTCCCCAGCCTAAACATTCCTAAGCACTTTTCTCCCCTAAGTGACTCTAAAAACATGTTTTTTCCCCTACCATTTAGAAACAAAATGCAGAAAACCTCATAACCTTGAAACTTATGTAAGAGAGTCTCCATAGGACAGCTAAACTGTGCCTCTCTCTCAAGTCTGCACACTTCTTAACTTTAGAGCAAGCTCTGGCTTTAGAACAGATGAGAATAGAGGGACCTGCTCTGATTTTCATATTTATGTAACACTGAATCATGGATGCCACTGACATGATGTGGGCATCTCCAAGCGTCCACAGACATCTAGTTCAAAGCCTGGGGAAGAATAGGTCCCAGGTGCAATGCAGGATTATTAGTCATCTGACATCTTGAAGGAAAAGGGGTCAGCTGGACCACAAAAGGCCAATATTGTTGCCAGCTTTTCTCATTTTCAAACTGTTAACATATTTACCATCAAAGTGCCTGTCTTTACAAGGTGGGTGGAACAGATTGCAGTATTCTATAGATTGGAAAAAATGGAGGTGCAACAAGCACCTCTGTTAACAACAGCTGGAAACATGACCAGCCTAACCCCCCAGGACACAGAAGATACACTGACCTTGGGAACAATGGTACCGGCCATCTGCTGAATAGCTCATTGTGACACCAGCCACGATATCAGTTCCCCTACATTAATCCCAGCATATATGTGGTTAAAACCAAAAGCATCCATCCCCTTTCCCTGCATCCTTAGCTACATTCTTATGTAAATATCAGTTTCTTTCCCCTTTGTTTCCCTGAGCTTCACTAACACAAATAGAAGTTACAAATTGTTAAAGCCTGGTTGGCCTCACACTGGGCTCATGCTAAAGTTTTGACTAATTATGGGTCTGTGAAATTTATTACAGGGAAACTGATGTCCAGAGAATATCAAGAAACTGAAGCTTCCCAACCCCAACTCTTTGGCTTCCTGGCACCATAATCCACCATCCAGCTTGGAGGCAGACTACCAAGGACACTCACCGGCAGATTCCCTTAGCTCACCATCCCCTTCCCTGCAAGCAGCCTTACAAGGCCAAACACAGGCTGGTGGGAAGGCACCAACCAGCAAGGCCACATGCTCCCCCTCCCCTATCTAAAACCCACAATAAAAACCCCTACCTTTTTCCGTTCAAGGAAGTGGATCTGAGTTTCAGCTCCTATATCCTCATCTGGCTGCCGTTTGACAATAAAAGGCCCTTTCCTTGCCACTAGCCTGGCATTCCAGTGTTTAATTTTTGGCCCCTCTTGTGTGACAGGTAAATGAACCTGTGTTTGTGGCTGGTAACAGTTGCACCAGGTGCCATGTAAGTACCTTACACTCAGTATCTTGTTATCTCCATGAAAATCTGTGAGGTTGGTGCGGTTTTACCTCCATTTTACAAATGAAGAAACCAAGACTCCGTGAGGGTGGCTTAGCCACTGACTAGTCTGCCTGAAGCTAGAGACTGTAACTTTAAACTGTAATTTGATGGTAATCTGGGAATTCAGGGAAAATTAGAGAATCTAAGAACTGGATAGAGAAAAATTAATAATAAATTGCTGCTATGAAAATGAGAGAAAGAGATTAAACAAAAGGTAGAAACAAGTTGGAGTTAAATATATAAAGTGAGGCAGTAAAGGTTTTGATATCAGAAGCAGCAACTGGAGAAAAGTAAAATATACGACCTGAATAAAGGGTATTAACATGAAGTCATGGCATCCATTTTCCCTCTCAAGAGCTATCTCTGACCACTGAATGGAGCAATCTGTCTGTCCATGGGAGAATCCTAAATGACCACTCTGTCACGGGGGTCAAAGCAGCGACCACACAATTACAGGAAATAGTCATGAAGGGCCCAGGACATCATGTCTAGGGAGTAAATCTCACTGTGGTGACTGTGAGGTCCCTCTGTCCACACTGTGCTCTCCCATCTGGGATCCAGGCAACCCTTCCTTCTTCTCTGATATTTTGCCCATTGGATTATAAGCTTCTCTTAGGGAAGTCATTTATGGAACTCAACAATACCCTCCCCCCAGTAATCACCCCACAGGAAATAAGAGGACTAAATGGACATATTAACTTTGAAGCAATGGCAAGTTTACCTTAAGATGACCTTCGGACTAGAGAGGTACAAGAAGAGAACTCTTATTCCAGAGAGTTTTCATCAGGGTTTTCATGACGCAGAACTGACTGATGCCACTCACTCCTAGTGGACATTGACTATGAGTTCTGAGAGACAGGATCTTCATATTTGAAAGCAAAAGGGATATTCCTAGATTATAACATTTCCACAATAAAGGTAAACTATCAGGGAGCATCACTTTTCCATTAAGAAAGTCATGAAACTTCAAAACTTGTCATTTCTGCATTTTCTCCTTTCTATTTCGCTCTGTACTGTGGAGTTACGTTTACTGATGGATGATGGAGGTACCTAAAGATAGACTCATGTGCATATTTTTAACCCAGTTATTGTAGAGGACTTAGGGTAAGATGGGGGCAGATAGGATATGTATACAGTAGGCAGTTTTTATTTAAATCAATCTGCCAAATATAACTTAAAAAGGTAGTAAAAATAGCTGAGAGAACAAAAATAAAACTCATGTATTAACCAGAAATCAAGAGGAATCAAATGATGTGTACAAAGAATTACACGAAGGAGGTAATGTCCTGTCACCTGTGTTTTCACTACCATGGAAAAGTCATGTGAGCATCAGCAGTGACACAAACCTGTATGAATCTACAATATCTGAAAGCAGGGTCTTGGCTAAATGCTAAAATGTGTCAGGTACAGCAGCTTGGCTCCACTTTAGAAAGACGAATCCTGTTTACAGAACCATGACCATGAAAAGAGGAATGTGCAAAGGTGAAGGAAATTTAGGATCCACAGGACGTCGCTGAGTGCCAGTGGGTCAAGTAGTGTGGAAAGCACTTTTTGTTTACTTCCTCATAATCTTTGTAATAACTCCATGAGCTATGTGATATTAAATGTCCCCATTTTACAGGTAAAGATGTTGAGATAGAAAAATTAAGTAATGTGTCCAAAGTTACCCAGCTAGTAAATAGTTAAACAGCAAACAAAACCCATGCAGACTGGTCCTGCAACCTGAACTCTGAATCGTTTCGCTGTCTGCATGGACGGCAGGGCTTGTGGGTAAGCAGGAGATCACGGAGGACTTCTGTGCCTCTCGTTCAGGCAAACTTTGTGCTGCAGGATTAGAAAAGCACCTTTTGTATGGGGTTAGTTCACACTGAATTAGTTGGACCAATTTCAAAACTAAAACACTGGAGGTAAGGTTCAAAGGCAGATGGGGACACAAGCGAATTGGGCTAAGAGTCAGATTAAGATTCTAGTCCCTTCTCTGCCACTAACTCATCAGGTGAACGTGGACCATTCATTTGTCTTCAACAAAACTGAAGCTAATCTTGTGTAAGGCCACATTAAATGCTGGAAAGTAATGACCTGGACAGGCTTTTTCAATGAATTGGTAACAGAATGGTAATATTTACAAATATTTGTGTTGAGTAATCAGCTAATTCAACTTTCTATTTCCATATATTACGTGTGCATATAAATTTATGCTTCTCCCTTTGTATTTCAAAGTAAAAGATACATAAATGATGACAGGCATGCAAATGTCACGTATTGTTTTCTTATCATAAGAATCTCCACTGCTGTAGGTTGTGACCAGTGTGGACAAACACTCTTCTAGGCACCAAGGCTTCTTTCCGCCTTTGGCTGTGCTGCTGATGGAGATGGTGTAGATGCTGTTAGTGTAGCCATCACAGGAGCAGTGGTCTTTGCTCCTTCCACCGTTTCCCCATGCCCAGACAAAAACAGAGCCAAGGCATCTCCACCTCTGTTCACAAAGAGAAGAAGGTAAATGATAGAAGACAAGGATCACAGAGTCTAGATGAAGACAAGATCAAAATCAACAGAGCAGAATCAAATATTTGCAGGAGGGGGGGATGGTATTTTAATAACTTGCTGGATTTAAGCTGTTTTTTGAGGTAAGACGAGTTGCTTTTAGAAACTAAAATAATCTGATGTAATGTACAGCATGGTGACTACAGTTAATACTGTATTGTATATTTGAAAATTGCTAAGAGAGTAGATCTTAAAAGTTCTCGTCACAAGAAAAATAATTTGTAACTATGTGGGGAGATGGATGTTAACTAGACTCACTGTGGTGATCATTTCACAATATATATCAATACTGTATCATTAATGTTGTATACTTGAAAATAATATGATGTTTTATGTCAGTTATATCCCAATAAAGAAAGAAACTAAAATAACTCCTTTCACATGATATAGTTGTAGAAATAACAAGAGCACCAATGATGATGATATTAAGGGCTAACATGTATTAGGTAACTACTGTGGACCAAGCACAATTCACGATTATACATGAATTGGACAGAATTCTTCCAGCAACACTGTAAGAATGGTACAATTTTTGTCCCCATCATACAGATGAAGAACTGAGGTACAGAAGTTAAGTAAGGTTTCTAAGGTCATATAGCCAGTAAGTTGAAAGACAAAATTTGAACCCAGACAGCCAGACCCCAGAGTCGTAATATTATTAGTTGTAATCACCAAAGTCATATAATATTCCTTTAAATCTTTACATCTCCCATGAAGTGGGTGCTGTTGTGCACCCTCATTACACATATGAGGAACATGAGGTGTAGAGAGGTTACATATTCATCCTGAGATCACATCATCATTGGGGGGCAGAATCAGGTACTATATCCTTCCTTCTAGGACTGTGCCTCCCCTGTGCATGGCATGGACACTAAGCATTGAAGGATGTTAATGCACACTACCAGAAATAAAAGGATTTCAAGATCAAATATGTTTGGGAAACTCTGAGTTAAGCACAATTAAACAGGTTCCCTTTTTGCAGAACTTCTAAGAGTCTTTAATAAGTGACTGTTAATTGCAAAACTCTAAGGGGGGGCACAATCTGAAGTAATTTCCAAATATGTCTGACCATGGATAACTTCTTCAACCAGGTCCATGAAGTTTTTCTTACACAGCTATAGATTATACTCCTATAGATTAGGAGTTAGGAAAAGCGAATGATAAACCAAATGTGGTATATATATACAATGGAATATTATTCAGCCTTAAAAAACTGAAATTCTGACACACGCTAGAACATGGATGAACCTCGAAAACACTGTGTTAAGTGAAATAAGCTAGTCACAAAAGACACAAATACTGTATGATTCCACTTATATGAGGTACCTAGAGTTAGTCAAATTCATAGAGACAGAAATTATAATAGAGGTTGCCAGGGGCTGGCGGGGAGGGAGAAAGGAGAAGTTATTGTTTAACAGGCACAGAGTTTCTGTTTGGGATGATGAAACGTTCTGGAAATGGATAGTGGTGATGGTTGCACAACGTTGTGAATATACTTAATGCCACTGAATTTTCCCTGACTGCATCAGTGACACAGTTTTAACCTCGAGGATTATTATTTTTTTAACCTCTTTTTTGTGATTATAAAAAGATTCAGCTGGCTTACAACTTCACTAGACATCGTCAGAGTTGGTGAGTATAATTAGACAAAGAGTGTTACTTAGAAAAGGCTTTTTAAATTAATTTAAGAGAAGAAAGACATAGAAGGTAATTTACTGTGGAATTGGAAAAAGATGGAGTCTCTCATGTTAAGGCACTAAAATGGAGCCAGGCGGACATGAGGAGGAGAGGAAAAAACTCCTCGTTCAGGAGGAGCCCTTTAACTCATTAAATGCCTGAGATGTGTCTCCAGGTCTTCTCAGGGAAGATAAGGTCACTGGGACAGAGACCTTGTTCATGTCAGGAAGATAAGATCATTGGGACAGTGACCCTGTTCTTGTCAGAGTCATGCCCAACTTTCCTAAATTTAATGGCTTGTTTCCACTGCCCCTCACCCGGATGATTACCTTGCCCCTGGAATTTGTTAAAAGACATTCCTTCTCTCTTTTTTTCTTTGCCTTTATTAGCTGCAACTATTCAAGTCTCCCTTCGCCCTTCCTTCACCCTTCTCCCTTCAATGTCCAGACACATTTCAAGTGCTACTTGAATTTCTGCTTTCCCAGTCTGCAGTCCTAAAAAACCCCAAATAAACTTCCCTTTAAGTTTATCAGAGTCTACCTCATAATTGATGGACAATTTTAAGAGAGTATAGGGAGGTGTGATCTCAGGTTGTCTGGAAAAAAAAAGCAACTTTTTGAACTTTTTAGGTTTAGCGTCACGAAAATTTGGAGATAAAAACAACGATCATCTGTCCGGCTCCCTCTCAAAGACCGGTGTGTTTCCTGCTGCTGCCTCAGGACTTCAGTGTTATTCCGGTTTCCTTAAGCTGTGAGTGAGGGCTCAATGCACTTTGGAATGAGAAAACCTGTCTCCTAAGGCAGCAGAGTTCATCTGCAGACCTGACCTTGATAGATGAACAGAAATATATCTATTTGTGCACACACACCAACAAACAGATAGTTTGTTTTTTAAAGGACTCTTCAACGTCATTACCACTGCAGGCCAAGAATGAATATAAGAGATCTCATTGTTCACTTCAGAATTCCAGACTGAAGAGTAATATACATTTTTCTTTCTTTTATTTCTCTTTATTTTTATCTAATACTAGGTAGTTTATAATACTGAGTAGAGCACCGTAGATATATGGAAACAAAATTTTAGATTTGAAAGGTACATTATAGATAATTTTGTCCACTCTTAATTTTAAAGATGAGAAAACTAGGGCACAGAGGTTATGGGGTTGGCTAGGCCACACGTGAAAAACAATTCTTTATCTGAGACATCTTAACAGTGTCCCTGGTTTCTGTCCCACCCACTTGTCACACAGCCCACAGGTCCTGGGTTTTCAGAACACTCCCAATGTTAAATACTCCAGACCTTAAACACTCCCTAGGACCCAGAAATTCTGATTCCAAAATACTGGATCCCCTCTTGTTTTTAGAGGAATTTCTAAAATTCCAGGTCATACACTGTGTCTAGATTTGTGGCTTGCTATAAGTGATAGTCAGAGTAAATATTCTTAATCCATGTGACAAAATCTAAGTCTAACCTTTAGCAAGAATGAGAAGTGCTCTCTTTGCCAGATTTCCTTCAACGTGTTAAAATCCAGCTCAACCTCTTGCACATGGTCCCTTTCACCAACTACAATGATCACCCCTTCTGTGAAATCCAGCATCATCCACTACAGGAAGCCACCAAGCAAACCAGAAGTGTGAAGTCAAACAGAAGTGAGTATAAATCCTAACTGTGCCACGTCCTCCTGTGCGGCTTCAGCAACCACCTGACCTCTCTGACCTCAGTTTCCTCATCTGAAAGACGCAGCTCAAAATACCCTCCTCATTTGGTTGGTGGTAATTAAAAACCCATAAAGCACCTACACGGTGACTGGTCCACAGCAGTCACTCAATGAGCGGGAGTTGTCACCATCATCTCTCATTTCAGCACCTCATTCCACAGAACCTGTCTCTGTGAACTGACCCCTGCACGTGTGTGGTGAGCTCCTAATAACTGGGGTCTGGTCTTATGTCTCTTTCCCACCCCCCTCTACTCACACTGCTCCCTGGGCCTAGCACAGGCTCATTCAGTTGGTAAGCACCCAAAAATTAAAAAGAACAAAAAACTCCAAATATTTCAAAATCCACTCTCTTCCCCTCAAAATGTAGGCCAGAATCCTGGATGCTTTTTGTTAAGTGTGCCTTCCACCTCATAGTCTCTTTTCTCTTCCAGGTAGGGAAACTATAGTACAGCGTGTAAATGCTCCAATTACAGTGTCAGGGAGTGGGGAAGTATACCATGAATTCAGAGCACTCTGTGTTGGTCTTACAGAATATCTAGAAGGAAACTCAAAATGACTGTCCTCATACTGGGTGGCTCTCATCCTGTCTTCAGAATTGACCTCACTTTTCTTGACCTTTCTGCACTTCAGTCTCCTCACCTGTGCACAGGAGCTCTGGGTTCAGCTAGGGGTCCCAGCTCCTGAGTGATAAAACCCTTTGCTGTTCCTCAGCAGATGGGTGATGGGCAGGGACAGGGGACTGACCACTGACTGGGCTGAGTGTCAGGAGAGTGGAGGATGATGGGAAGTCCCGCTGCAAGATTGTGCTAATCAGACTATATTTCCACAGGTCTGAGAACTTATTTTTTTCTCACATTGACATTTTTTGAAATCGATGGGCATTTA
This sequence comes from Ceratotherium simum simum, assembly GCF_000283155.1. Next base: position 872,610 of record NW_004454253.1, on the reverse strand, counting down.
ATGCACTGTTTCAACAAGTGTTCATTACTACGGTGGTGTTTCTCTTTTTGTTCTTTCCTTAAAAGCTGGTATTAAAATGATGGTGCTTTTACGAAGGAAGTTATCTCAGAACAAAGGAAATTGTTAACATTAATACTTAGCAAGTACTTTGTGAAACATTTTACATACATTTTCTCTTTAATTCTCACAACAACCCTGTAAGTAGCTACTTTAATTCTCACTTAACAGTTAAGGAAACCGAGGCTTCAGCTGCTTTGAAGATGGCCCTTTGCTCCAGGTGACCAGCAGGAAGGAGGTGAGGGGAAGCTTAACCCGGGGGGCTGACCCCCCAGAGGGCAGAGAGAGCAGAAGCCTCACTCTCTGACCAAGAAGAGCACCGGGCCCAGTTATCAACAGCATCGAATTATACCTCACCCACCTCCTCACCTTCCAAGGATCCCCAGAACCTTCCAAACCTTCCTGCAGGTATAAGTGTAGAAAACTCTCCTCCTGAAGACTTCAGCCTTAAGACACATCACAGCAGCCTCTTCAACCCTCAGAGATCCATTCATGACCTGAGTTCTCAACGTCCCCTTTAAACAGCTTCATAAACTTGAGTGGCAAACTTTATCATTTTCATTTTATCTAAATTACATTTAGGTATATTTGTTGAATTTGAAATCATTGCCCAAGCCTAGAATGAAGGAATTCTCTATATAATGACACACAAAAAGGGTTTTGAGATGAAACAGCATCCAGAGATGAGCTGCACTTCAGTCTGCACAGAATAAACCAATGAAAAAACAAGCCTCCAATACACTGTAAATGTGCACTGGGAAAATCTGAGAAATGCACCCCCAAAACTCTGCAGTGATCAGCTTTTTGATTGGGGGGGTATTTATTGTAACACTGTTGTGATGTTTGAATTTTTGATTTCCACTTCAGGAACTTTTTTAATTGCAAATTGAGATAAAACGGCCCCAATCCTTCAACTTATGTTCCAGTTAAATATGTTTGCAAAGCATTATAGTAAAGATAGTTTCCAAATGAACAAAAAGCCATTCACAGTCCCAGCCCTGTCACACCTCATTCTCCTGTTCCCTCCTGATGCCTGTCCAGGGACACCGCTGGCTCACATCTGTGCTCAGGTGTAATCGCAGCTGGGATTCTGTTTTCTTTTCTGCTTTTTTCACTTAATAGACATCAAATAGTTTTCATTGTTTTTGCCACAGTTAGTTTGTACTTCATGGTTGGATGCTCAAAACCTCTAAATTTCTGTGGCTCTTGATTGCCTTCCAAATGGACTATACTTACACTGCCACCAGTAACCTGAGTACTCGTTTCTCTGCATTTACTATATAATTATCTTAATTATGGCCTACATACCTATATACTGTATAATTATTTTTGTCAATATTGCCACAGTCAAATGGTACATCACTGAGGCTTCATTTTGTATTTCTTTGATTACTAGTGGCTCAATATTTTCCTTTGACTGTGTTTACATGTGAGACGAAGGAGATTTGGAAGCAATGATTCCAGCTCTGGAGCCAGACTATCCAGCTCAAAAACGGTTCACCACCATTCGGCAGCTCAGGCTTCAGTAGGCCCTCCACCTCTCCACACTTCGTCGTCTTCACTGGTAAACTGAATGAGTAAATGTTATGTGATTTATTTGACACATAATGAGCCCTTAGTGAACATTAACAATTTATTCATTATTATTGTTTGTATTTTCTCTCATCTAGACTTTGTTCAAATCTTTAATTCATGTCTAAAGGTAACTTTTTCAGACTCCCAAAATGAGAAACTGTATTTTAGGTTTACTAACAAATAACTGAAAACATTCAATTTAATTCCACTCTGAGTGTCTATTATACAAAACAGAATCCTAGGTTCTGGGGGGAAAATACAATCACAAATAAGGCATCTCCCGGATCTCAAGGAATTCACACAATGGTTATTTGCCGAGCCTTCTGGGGAAATTATAGGCTTGGTCAATAGAGTTAAAAACTATTTAGGGAAGTAGTTTTTTCATCCACTGTCGAGCTGAGAGGAACTCTGGAGAGCATCTAGTCCTGCTGGAAACACCAGCTCTGGGAGCAGTCACTAGGTCGTGGGGGTGGGGGTGGATTCTGTGGTCCGATAAATTAGGAGAAATGTGGGCATAAAGAAAGTTAGACAAGACTCTGTACTCACGGGCTTCTTATTTCTTAGCCTTTAAGACAGTAATGGTCACTGTGAATATTTAAAGACAGAGACATGCTATTCAGCATTTCTCAAACTTATATGACCAAGAAAACTTTTTAGGGGAGCATATTACCAGACCATAAGGAAAAACTCCCTCTAGTCCAAGCCCCTCTCTCCTCTTTACTCATGAGGAAGCCGGGCCCAGGGGCACAAGTGACTTCTAAGGGTCAACAATGAGTGAAGGCTGAGGCCAACCAGAGCCTGGAGCTTCACCCTTGGGAATGTGTCCTTTCACACTCTACTGCATCGCCCAACTCAATCCTTTATTTGGGGGGAGGGAGAGTGTTAAGGAGGGCCATCCACAGAACCCCAGAAGGGAAATCTGACTTTCCTTTGTGGTCAGTTTCCATGAAACATTGCTCCCTTTTTTTTCATTCCTTCTTTCTATACAGATCTAATTCCATAACCAAAAAAAGAAGGAAAAAAAAAAAAAAAAAAACCTCAGTATGAGTCAAGCAAGAAATCTAGTCTATGTTTTTTTATATTTCCACTTTATTTTTTACCTCCCCACTCCCCCCACAAAATGATATTACTGAGCATGATCAATCTACTTTGTAAGGCTGACTTTCACCATGTCCCGAAATCACATCCACCATCAAACACTGGGCCCTTTCCTAATGGGTCAATTCAGCACAGAGGACAATCCTTAATGGCCAGAAATGTTGGTAGATATCAAAACAAGGTGTTTACTATGAAGGCACTCATTTCTATTTGTACATGTTTTTTAAAATCCTGTATTTTTACAGTCATATCTCCTATTTTCAGGGAACTCACAAGTTCTCTGATAAAGGCAATCAACATAACATTGTTAGGTTGACTGTAATGTTCTTTAAAATCCCTCCACATAGGCAGTAAGATACAAACGTGTGGTTTTCATCTATAACCCTGGGCTGGGAGGTTAGAGCCCCAAACAGGAGTACATTCCTGGGCCCCACACTCTAGAGGCAGCAGCTACAGGTGCTTCAGGAATTTTCATTGCAAACCAGAGGTTTTGTTCAGCAGAAGCGTTAAAACTGGGTCTTCCTAAGAGAATTTAATGACTGATTAGCATAATAACAGATGTGAGAAAAGAGTTAAGGAAGGAGAGATCAAGGTGCTTCATCCATGTGGATGGATTAGGGGTATTCTAGAAGCAAGTCCTGCACTTACATCAAAAGCACAAACAAGCCTGGCAAGTCAAATAGCCTGTGATGGTGCCCTAGGCACACTCCTGGGTCTAACTGCTGATTCCAGAAAATTACTGATTACCTGACTCCAACTCAATGGTCAGCTGAATCCTCCGGCTGGAATGCTGACATGTGTGCCTTATGTGAACCTTCCATGGGAGATGCAGGCAGAGCCCCAGACAGGGCAGAGCTGACCTGGGACTTGCTTTTTAACCTTCACCTTCACCTGCCCAGAGACCTGTAGCCTCACCAGTCTCTGTTTACCAAAGAGACCCAGACTGGCTTAGGTGGGTCCTGGGACAACAGCACTGATGAGGCCAGTGGAGGAAAGAATGAGAAACCACACGGCCTATTTTTAAATGACTTAAAGCATTTACCTGTCCAGGAGCAAAGGGCTGACCACAAGATTTCTGGGAGTTCCATGGTTTTTTTTTGTTTTTTTTTTTGTGTGTGTGTGAGGAAGATCAGCCCTGAGCTAACATCCATGACAATCCTCCTCTTTTTGCTGAGGAAGACCGACCCTGAGCTAACATCTATTGCCAATCCTCCTCCTTTTTTTCCCTTTTTCTTCCCAAAGCCCCAGTAGACAGTTGTATGTCATAGTTGCACATCCTTCCAGTTGCTGTATGTGGGACGCCACCTCAGCATGGCCGGACAAGCGGTGCATCAGTGCGTGCCCAGATCCAAACCAGGGCCGCCAGTAGCGGAGCGTGCGCACTTAACTGCTAAGCCACAGGGCTGGCCCCCATGTTTTGTTTTTTTAAAGTGTTTAAATTGGCTTCTTTAAAGGAAGTTTAATGTACACATTTCAAGAGAAACAAGACACACACACTGTATTCACTACTTTTCAGAGTTTGAGCACTTATTTTTATTCTCGTAGCAATTTTATTTTCCACTTGAGGAACTACAGAAGCATATCACAGGGAAGAGGCAGTTTTAGATTAACATTTACAAGGAAAACAAGTTCTCAAATTGGGATGTGTGTGTGTAGAGAGAGACAGAAAGAAAGAGAGCACTTTGACTAAAAAGTTTTAACGATAAGCTTGCAAAATTTTTGTTACCGAACCCTACGGGGTCAGTGAGCAACAAGTGTGTCCTTTTGCCCATGGTTGCTCGCACCAATAGAACGAGACCAGGTTCGGAATAGCAGAGCAGAAACTTGATTCGTTGATCAATGAATGGAAGAGGCAGAGCTCCTGCTCTAAAACACCTTCTCCCTGAAGGGAAGGTGAGCAGGTTCTTATGGGATCTGGAGGGCGAGGGGTCTCCACATGATCACTGGGGGCTTTGTTAGCATAAACTGAGATGGGGAAAGGGGATCCTTTATGAATAACAAAAGACATTCCTAACACTCCCATCACTCAGGAAATTCCAAGGGTTTTAGAAGCTCTGTGTTAGGAACCAGGAACAAAGACAAAATATATATTTGTCATTATATCACAGAGGCCAAGCCTAACTGCAATCAACATCATTCATAACACCTTACAAGGAGCATACCACAATGTTTGGCACTAGAAAATGCTCGATCAATATTCGTTGATGAAATATCTGACTTCACACAGAAACAAAACAAACTCAGTAGATGGTTTTGACTTCTCCTTCAGAGAAAAGAGAATTCTGGTCTCTAAATCTAAGGCATCTTTATCCATCCTCTCTCTCACTCTTTCCATCAAAGACCAATCCCCCCACCTATGTTCTGGAATCCATCCTCTTTAGCCTTCTCTGAAACCTGGCCCTGTCATTTATTTCTCAATACCACATCTTTAGCCTCTCCCTCTCTACCAGAAACTTCCCAGCAGCATTAGAACATGTTCAAGTCTCTCCAATCTCAAGTGGAAAAGAAAAAAAAAAAAAAAAAAGACAACCACAGACCCCAATTTCCTCCCTATCCTGCATGCATATTGGCTTCTCAGTATCCTGAACCAGCTTCTCCTCCTCTTCCAAACACAATGGTCTTCCTCTCCAGGGCCAGCCCATTTCTTCCCATCCTACAGTCCTCTTTGGATGATCTGTTTTTATATGCAATGATTATTTATATGCAACAGCTCCCAAACCATATTTTCACCCCAGATCTCTTTCCTGACTTCCAGTCGCCTATTCCACATCCCCACTTCAATGTCTCACAAGCAAAACATGTCCAAATGGAACCATCTTCTGTCCCCCACCTCATGCCAACCTGCTCCTCCTCCAGTGTTACTCTAGCACCGTAAATGGTGTCACCATCCTATCCCACTCAGTTATGTATGCCAGAAACTTCTGAATCATCCTTGATACCTCCCCCTCCATCAACTATATCTAAATAATCACCACTTTCTTACTGATTTTAACTATGAACTCAACCTCTCTCTCTCTCTCTGCACTATTGATTCCTCTCAGCATCACTGCACCATCCCTGGGTGACTGCAAAAGCCTTTGCACTATTTGCCCATACTCCATGCTCCCCCTCCTCAGGGTGTCCATGTATGTGCAAAATGACATCTCAGGGGGCTGAAGCCCTTGGCCTAGCCTGGCTGGGACAAAGCAGTGCATCTTTTCTAATTGATTCCCCCAGAAGAGAAGCCTTTTTCTAGTTTGCATGAAGGCACCATAGATACCAACAGGGCCTACCCCTGCAAACCATTCTCCACACAGCAGCAACGACAATCATTTAAAAAACCCAAACCTAATCAATCATCTCACCTCCCCTGTAAAACCCACTACCTTTGGGGAAAATTCAAAAGAATCACCAACATCTCCTTCAACTAATAAGCGATTATAGCAAGGTTGCAGGATACAAGGTGAATATGTGAAAGTTAATCACCTTCCTATACACCAGCAAAAACAAGTGGAATTTGAAATTAAAAACACATTACTGTTTATATTAGCATCACCAAAAATAAAATACTTAGGTATAAATCTAGTGAAATATATTAACTCAAAATGGATTGCAGACCCAAATGTAAAATACAAAACTATAAAATTCCTCTAAGCTGTCTTAGGAGAAAAATCTAGACAACCTTGGTGTGGTGATGAATTTTTAGATAAAACATCAAAAGCACAACGCATGAAAGAAACAACTGATAAGCTGGACTTCATTAAAAGTTAAAACTTCTGCTCTGTGAAAGACACTGTCAAGAGAATGAGAAGACAAGCCACAGGTTTGGAGAAATTATTTGCAAAAGACATACCTGATAAAGGACTATTATCTAACATGTACAAAGAACTCAAAATCAATAAGAAAATGAACAACCTATTTAAAAAGTGGGCAAAAGACCTGAACAGACACCTTACGAAAGATTATGTACAGATGCCAGATAAGCGTATGAAAAGATGCTCCACATCACGTGTCACTAGGGAAATGTAAATTGAAACAACAATGAAAGAGTCCCACTACCCTTCTGTTACAGTCTAGAGTCCTGAAAAAGACCAGGGGCCTCATCCCCAGCCACATTCCTGCCTTGGCCTCAACCCTTTCAGCCTGGAACTGTAGCCCATAATTCACCTGACTGCGTCCCCCTCACTTTCCAGGCCTCATTTTAAAGACCACTTTCTGGGGAGACATACCCTGAGTAATCCCCTTCCCAATTTGTATATGTTACTTTATATGTTAATTATTCTGATAAGACACAAAACCTTTGCCTTCTAGGCAGATTACTCAGAAAGTAAAGAAAAACCTCTTTACAACCTCTTATCAAGAACAGATCAACAATCCAAAAAAGTTTTGTCATTTTAACAGAGAGAACACCAAATTCTGGTTTTGTATCAATATAATATTTGAGACCAAAATTTAGAAGAAATTCTTATAAATGAAGCCAGTAACCCTTAGCCAATTTTCACAATGACAAACAAAATTCCCTCTCTGAGAATCTTCTACAACTTTCTATATCCCTTCTGGTTTCTCCTACACTTTTCTTTTTCTCATCCTGGAACAACCAGCGATTTTACTTTAGGATAAAATTATTCTGCCTTTCTTTAAAAAATACATCCTGCATTATGGCATACAAAGCTATTCCTTTCTGGCATTATTTCTCCAAGTGGAGTCTCACCCACGGTTATGGGCTGAATTACGTTCTTCTAAAATTCATATACTCAAGTAAAACTCACCATATCTCTCTTATCAATAGAATGTATATTGGTTTGTTTGTGTTGACACTGCTCTAAGAATTAAATTGACATGAGACAGAATAGCAGGAGAAAATCAAACAAAGTTTACTAACACGTATACATGAGAGAAACCCAGGAAAACTGAGTAACTCGCCAAAATGGCCAAAGCCACCACCTTAAATACCATCTTCAGCTAAAGACAAAGGAAAATGATTGGGGTAGTAGTTTGCTACCTCTAAGGGGAGGAAAGCAATTTACATGGAGATGGAAAAGCAAATGTTTGATAAACAGATGTTTGTTGGGCCATCTATAGACACTGCGACCCGGAGAGAGAGAACTTTGATAAGAATGGGCTTAGCAAGGATCCTCCCAGTCTATTACACCCAGAGTTATCTATGGTGATGGCCTGTCCTGAAGGTGACAGGCCTTCTATCTTAAATTCTTTTAGTCAGTTAGGAGGAAGGTCAAAGTTTCTTTCAAAGTCTTTTATCCTTAATAATAATCAAGCCAAAGAGACACATTTTGGGGTGGGTGACACAATTCTGACCCCCCCACATGTATGTGCTTGAAGTTAGATTTTATTCACGTTTATACACTGTTGTGTTTCAGTAAATGGAAAATGCAACACAAATTGGAACTGCAATTTTTTCTAGATCCTTGGGACCAGCCAGAGATCTAAAGTTAAAATCAAGTGATATACTCGTTCTTTTTTCAAAGACAAGTTCACAGCCAACAGGGCTAGCAGGGGACATTTCCTGAAAAGATATAGGGACCTACTTGACACCATTTATCTGTCTGTTGCCATATAAAAAGTATCTTATAAAAAGGCAAGCTAGGATGAGATGGGAGAGGAATTGGACACTTCCCACTCCCCCTAAAAAAAAGGTAAAAGAGAAGCGAGCCAGGTGTTTGTCACATCTGGAAAAAGCAGTTGGGGGGTCAGCACACCCCTCCAAGAGTGCACCTCACTCAGTTCCTTAAAGTAACACCAGCCTCACAAGAGGAGGCATTTTTCTTACGCTCGTTACTACCAGAGACTGCTTTAAACCAAACAAAACACATTTTAACATCGCTAAATCCAACATCTAAGAATAAGATTATCGGCCTAGGGTTTACTATCTTTTTTTTTTATTTTATAAGTTGAAAGCCTATGTGATGTGATGGAAAGGAGACTGGAAACCTGCCCCCTAGTCTCAGCTCTGCTTATTAGAAAGACTTATGGTCTGGACGAGGGCAATGTCCTCCTTTCTGTCTTCCTCCAGTTGGCCCACACCAATCTTTTCTATTGGAACAAAACAGAACAAAAATCATCTATGTCTTTATGAGCCAAGATTCATTGGTTCTCTCTTTAACTAGCCGACTCATCTAAACTTCTCGTCTTTGCTGTCCCATACTTCAGAAGGCTTCTAGGTATCATTCATTGAAAAAACATTTGTTTTTTGGTTCCGAAATTTTATTTTTGTAATATGTACTTTCTTCTTAGAATGAAGACAACTTTCATGAAAACCAGAACACATCAGGGAAAGACAACTCACTGAGGAGTAGAGATGTGCAGAACAGAGAGCAGGGAAAAGGCAAATCTGTGGAGACTGTAAAAAGACCAGTCGTTACCAGGAGAGGAGGGAGGAATGAATAGACAGAACACAGAGGATTTTTAGGCAGTGAAAATACTCTACGTGATACTATAATGGTGGATATGTGTTATTATACATTTCCCAAACCCATAGAATGTACGACACCAAGAGTGAACCTTAATGTAAACTATGGACTTTGAGTGATAATGATGTGTCCACATAGGCTCATCAACTGCAACAGATGTACCACTCTAGTGGGAGACATTGATAACGGGGAGGCTAAGCATGCAGGGGGGCAGTGGACATATGGGAAATCTCTACTTTCCATTCAATTTTGCTGTGAGACTAAAAATGCTCTAAAAAGTGAAGTCTTTTTTTTGTTTAATATTGTTTCACAAAAAAATCAAACACAAAATTAGAAACTTTACCACTGTAAACAGAAATATGAAGACTGAGGAGTAGCTACTGGATTTGGCAACGGTCCTTGGATGATTTTGGCAGAAGCCGTCTCAGTGGAAGCCTGATCACAGTGGCTTGAGGGAGCAGGATGTGAGGGAGTGGGTTACTAAAAGTAAAGGCAACTCTTTCAAGTGGTTTGGCTGTGAAGGGAAGGAGGGAGGGCAGATGTCCACGACTGTGGGGTCAAGAAGGTTTTGTTGCTGTTGTTTCGTTTTGTTTTGAAGATGAGAAAGTTGGGGGAAAAAAAGAAAACAACAGTAATGTTAGACATTCCATAGACAGTAGGTAACTTTACAATTTCACCATAGGAAAATAATGATTATGATCATTTAAATAAAAAATTTACCAAACTTTGACGATTGGCCAAGCTAAGTGTTAGGGGAAAAATGAATAAAGCTGGTCTCTACCACGACCTTAGCAACTGCAGCTAGGACTCAGCTGGTCTCTCTTGCAATTATCCCCTCACCTTCCTAGTTCCTGAGGCCCAACCCAGAAAATGAAGGCAGTCTAAGTCAGAAGTATAAGAGAGTTTGGCATCAAGGACTAGATGATCTTTGAGGATCCATTTGACTCAGAGATATGCTAATGACTTATTTCTATGATTTTTTTTTAAAGAGAATCGAAGGCCTCATGGGATATGACAGAAAACTAAAGCTGAAGTTTGGCATTATACTTCTTAGAGCATGTTCGAAACTGCTCCATACCTGTATACTTACCCCCACCTTCCCTCGCCATAGCTTACAATAGCTGGAACTATTTGACACATTATTGCAGAATGGAGAGAGGTAGGAAATCCCCTACGCCATCCCAAGAATAGGATGGGTCATGGATATTTAAGAGCTCAAACAGTACCTAGAAAGATTGTCCATGAAAGGTGGTCCAGGTATATAGGTCATTTGGTTATTTAGAGCAAGGACTAGCTGTGTAAGGGAAATATTTCCCTTTAGCCCTATTTCAACTCACTCACTCTATTTCAACTGATAGAAGGACTCTAGTTCCCAAGGGGAGTTTAGCAGCTCTTGAAGATGCTGAGCTAGTGTTCACATCTGTAGACTAAGCCTCGGCCTGCTAGGAATATAACAAGCCTCGGTGTCTGCAGAAGAGGAAGAAATTTACCTCTACCCTTCTAGGTTCTTCTATCTGGTCTAAGAATTAAATAGGCATGAGATAGATTAACAGGAGAAAATCCAACAAAATTTAATAACATGCATACATGGGAGAAACCCAGGAAAACCGAGTAACTATCCTGAGGTAAATCCTCAGGGACTTCAAAGGGAAGGAAGGCAATTCACAGGTAGGTGAAAAGGAGCAGACATTTGGAAAAGAAGTGCTTATTTGGCCACACAGAAACAGAAGAACACAAAAGGAGCCCAACAAACAGGCTTTTCTAGGTTCCTCTCTGTCTACCACCTAGTTCATGTCATGTTCAGGTGACAGCTCGCTTCCTGAGACAGGTTTTTTAATCTGAATTCTTTTCGGCAGTTAAGGGGGAGGTAACAAGATAAACTTTCTGAGCCTATTGTTTCTTAAAAACAGTCAGCCTAAAATAATCCTCATGTTGAAGAGACACATTTTGGGGTGGCAAATATTGTTCCCCTTCATCTCAGTCCTTTGGAAACCAGGCCCTGCAGAGTACAAAGGGAAATTATGCAGCCTCTGGTGTTAACTTCATTCAGCACTTGCCTGAAAACAAAGCAGCGGTTGAATGATTACAGTAGAGACAGGAGCAATAAACAGAGATACAAGCCTGTTCCTAAAGAAAAGGAAATAATACCAACGGCTCCTTTGGAAGTAAAGGAAGAGATGTGTGATCTGGATTTTTTTGTGACAAGAGGAAAAAATGTGTGTGCAGTAGATAGTAGGAGCCATCCTCTTGCATAATGATTTAAAAGGACATTTTGAAGTTCTTTGCCAAAATCTTGAGCAAAAGAAGTCAGGGTCCATTATGCCCAGGATTCTCATTATTCCATCTCTGTTCCAATGTTTGATTTCCAGGATGAAGAGCAGGTCACCACTGAACAGGATTCTCCACAAAACAAAGAAGACGAAAACAATGATCGAGAGACATATCAAAAAGGGTACAGGTTTAAACCAGAGAAATAACCACACCTACCTTCTAAACAAAGTGGTTGTTTTATCCTCATCTAACTTTCAACATTTATTATGATTTATCAGAGATAGTCACCACCACCAATCGCCCCTCCCCATTACTCACCCAACACCATTTTCAGAAAAATTAATGGAGCTCTAGGATAATCAACACAGTAAATTCAAACTGCTGATGTCCTGGAACCCAATATCTGGGACAGTCGTCTAATTAACGGTATGAATTACCAAATAGCTGCTCCAGTCCATACAAAAGTAGTTAATTCATCTTCTCAATGTCAGTCAATAAGCAATTGATTTCTCAAAACCCAATCCATTTTAAATCCCAACAAACTTGCTCTTACCTTGTAGTATCCTGAAGGTGTTCCTGGTCCTTATCCCCCATTAGGTAGGGGAGGCAAATTATGATCTTTATGTTTTGGCTCAGGAAAATGAAGCTCAGAGAAGTGACTTACCCAAGGTTGGTTAGCTAGAGTGGAACAAAGCTAACTTACAATTTCAGCTCTGATTCTTAGTCCAAGACTGTCTGTTACTCTATCATAATGCCAAAGTATTTTTCAATATTCTAAATTCCTGTTTAAATTCCTAATCTCTGAGGAACTTTGTTTTTACATACCAGAATATATCTCTGGAGCTGGACAGAATTAGGATTGAAAGCTCGTATCACATAAACACCATCAAAAATATTTACCACCTCAGAAACCTGAGCTCAGTTTCATCTTTCATTTTACTTTATGAATCTCTGACCCTGGAGGCTGAGAGATTCTCCTGGGTGGTCAGAGGTACTCAGGTTTCACCAATGTTAATGGGATGGAAACAATCACTAGGAGACTGGCAGTTGTGGAGCCTAGAAAACCAAATGACCAAGTGTCTATTTCTAGCTACTTTATGGTATGCAGTGTCAGATTGCTGTAGTGGAGCACACACATTCCCTGCAATTAAGAAATCTGATAAATCCGCCCTAAAGTAGATGGACATGCCCTATTAAATATTGCCCTTCACCACAGCAACTTTTTAACACAATATCCACAACTGAGGATAATGCATCATCAGCCTTTCCCAAACTAGAACATGAAAAACTTTGTCTTTGCTACACTTATATTTCTTCAATATTGTCTAGAACACTGCTTCTAATTCTCAGTACACACATTCACACATGATAACCACAAAAGTTTCATGAAATAATACCTATCATCACTCTGTGTGAGTCACTCTGAGATGTCTTTTTCTTCCTTTTAATGATGGTTATCATGCCCTGTGAGACTTCACAGCCCACTAATGGGTCCAACCCACAGCTGTAAAATACTGTTCCAGAAAAGCAGTGTACACTCCCATTGCATTTATCCAGTAACTCAACAAATGCCTGTCAAGCAGCCTTAGTGTCCCAGGTGCTGGTGCTGCAGGGCATGCAGACATCTATTCTCCAGGAAGTCATAGTCAGTCAAGGCTTCACAGCAAAACACAGTCAGAGAAGACAGGAGGAATAAAGTGCAGAGGACACCTCTCCCTGAGGACATGCAAGAGGGCTTCATAGAAGTGAAGGACTGAGCTGTGCCCTGAAACCTGAAGGGTGCTGAGACTGGACATGTGGGCATGACTGTTGGAAGGAAGGGAACTGGAGGCCATAACCAAGAGGAGGAGTGGTCCCAGCTAGGGCCAGGGTCCTGTGAGATCCTGAAGATTGGGAATCTTCTATACGGGACGAGAAGTGGTTGTTTTAGAAATGCTGTCCTGTGGTCTGGAAGTGGCAACGGTTAAATGTGCAAGTAAATTCCTTTCACCCAGCCTCAAGCGGGAGAAGGAGAGGCCTCTGTTAGATGTGTCATTGAGGAAAGAGGCACCTGCAGGGAAGCCAGGTTTCAGAGCAGGTGTGGAGGGGACCAGGAGAATCCCAGGAAAAGCAGAGGACAATCGTTGTGGATACGGCCCTGTGGCCTCTCCACACTCCCTCTCTGGTGGACACCCTCCTCCCCGGAAGAAGTCATCAGATACAAACATTGCCCCCACACCACGTGTACAAATTACAACCCAGACAGGACCTCTGTCCCTCTGAAGCTCTATTCTTCCAACCATCTGGTTTCCAATGGACAGAGAACCTGTTCATGCTATGGGAGGTTGAGGGGTGAGCCTCACAGGGAGGAACTTTCTTCTTGGTGTCAGTGTTGCCAGCTTGACATTGCTTCCCCATTGGGAGACCCAGCGGCCACACATTTTGCTCTGACAATCTCTCGTTGGAGGTAAGTGGCACCAACCCCATGGCACAACTATAAGAGTTATTTGTTTATGTTGTCTCACAAAATCAGGCCGCATGAACCTTGGGTTTAAGGCTGCCCTAGCCTTGGGTTCAAGTCCTAAGATTCGCTTGTTGGACTCTGGCTTCAGGGTTCAGATCCCCGTCTGGAGGCAGCCTGGCTCAGGGGAGTGAGAGTCCCCATGTGGTTGGAAGGACTGCCTGACCCGGCCATTCCGGAAGAACCAATGCTCCGCTCTGGCTAACGGAAGCAATCCCTGGTGACTAGCCATTGGGCAGTGAGGGCTTGAAGCCCATTTGAGTTTGTCACTGCTGGGGGCTTGAAGCCCTTTCGAGGGCCCTTTTGTGTTTTATGTTGTGTCTGTGACAGACGGAGCTGGTCTCTGGAGTTAGAGTCTGAGTCTTATCTTGTAACTGGTAAAAGGTGGGGTTAGGTCCCTGCAGTCTGGATCTTAACTGTTGAGCCATCTGTAACGAAGTGGGGACGCCCAACAGATTATCTTGGTATCCCTCTCTGTTTCCTTCACAAACCGGCTTCTAGGCCTCTCAGATCTCTCTCTGTTCCTCAGTTTCTTTACCAGCGGTCGTTGGGGAAAACTCAACACCTCCCTGTTCTTCTTTCCCTCTCACTTTCTGCTAGAGAAGTTCCATCGACCTCTTCTTGCCCAGATTAGATCTTCCTGGAGTCATTTCATCTCTTTAACCATCCACCTTCCAGAGGTCACCTTTGCTTTTGGTGGTGGAAGAAACTCCGCTCGGAACTTGAGAAGACGTCTTTGGTGAGGAACGGAACTCGTGCACCACAGTGCCGAGGTACTTGTCCACCGAGCACTTGGTCCCATTTTTCTTTTACTGGATATTGGATCTGTCAGGGTTTTTTGTGGTTTTTGTCTTTGCACTAACCTTTTCCAACAGGACCAGCTAAAAATCATGGGCTTTATCTAAAATGATTACATCTCGTTTGCCTAATTATATTTAAATTATGTTGTGGGGATTGTGAGCACATATAAAGCCACCCTTCAGGCAATGTTAATTAAACTTGCTAAAAGAGATCTCGTCTTAAAATGGCCAAAATGGGGCAAGTTCAGTTTACCCAAACTGGTGTATCTGCATATGTGATTGGAGACAAAGCCGACTATAAAAAATTAAACAACCAACGGGAAGCCTATTTTAATTTTTGAGGCTTGTAACTCTGATCAACAATCCCGTAATGCCTCTTTAAGGAAAAATAATTAGGGGCCGGCCCAGTGGGCGCAAGCGGTTAAGTGTACACGCTCTGCTGCAGCGGCCCAGGGTTTGCCGGTTTGGATCCCAGGCGCGCACCGACGCACTGCTTGTCAAGCCATGCTGTGGTGGTGTCCCACATAAAGTAGAGGAAGAGGGGCACGTATGTTAGCTCAGGGCCTATCTTCCTCAGCAAAAAGAGGAGGATTGGCATCAGATGTTAGCTCAGAGCTGATCTTCCTCACACACAAAAAAAAAATGAAAAAAAGAAAAAAGAATTAAATAAACAAACATGCTAGTGAAAGAAAACCAAATCTGCTGCTCCCTCTCCACCCTTACTGAGCTCCCCTCCTTCAGCTTCCCCAAAATTCCAGATCTCAAATTAAGCAAGTGAAAATAAGTAAACTTTTAAAATATTTAAAACCGTATTGGCCATTTTTGGGAAACCTTGTTTCAGATAAGTCCACCCTAAAAGAGAGGATTCAAAACCTCTCACAATGGAATGCATTCTTTCATTAATATACAGAAGCTTCTAAAAGATAAAATGACTTTAAAACCAGCTATAAAAAAGGATCTTTATAGCAAAAAGAAAAAAAAAATCTTAACAAAAATCTTTAGCCATCTGCACAAGTCACAGTTTGGATTCATGATTCTTTTAAATTTTGTGCCTAAGACATGGCTAAAATATTAAAGAGCTCTGTTTGCAATTGTCTACATGTCTATGTATGTGTATCCGGATGGTATAATTTCTAAACAGAGCTCTATTTAATTGACTTAAAATAAGCACTTATATAAATTATTTCTAAATGTGATAAAAACTAGCTCAGATGTCTTTTAAGTTAACATGATCTAAAACGATCTTTGGTAAATAAAAACTTGTTTAAGTTTGTTGGTTTAATTAAAATAGGTATATCCTCAGAGTTACCAATGCAGGATATAATGTAAACTATAGCCTTTATGAGTCAAACAAACTCATGTTGTGTCTGTTACAGAATTTGTTAACAAAAATAAAGTAATAGCTAATTTTGTCTGACATTTCATGAAGTTTTTATAGGCAATCTAAATAATTGTTGAAAACAGCTCAACTAAATAGATATAAAAAGGTAGATGTAAAAAGGTAAAAGTTTTTGGGAAAACTTTTTAACAAATAATTATGTGTTCTAATATATGTACTTAACTTTAAATGATGGCTAACTGCTTTGGTGTCACATAAAGTTTTTGTGAGTAATCTAGACATTATTGTTAAAAACAAACGGTTTAAATGTAAGTGAGATGAGAGTTTATGGATAAACTTTTAATAATTATATTTTATAACATATGTATTTAGAGTAACTTCCAAAATCTCTTGGGTAAGTTAAAACTTTGAAGTTTTACTTGATTAAATTAAATGATAAAAAATTCATTGAAAATCTAGATAATATCTAAGTAAGACAAAAACATCAGATATAAATTTATCTACTTTTGGCTTCTTATTACAAAAAAACTAAAAAGATTTTATTAAAAGATTATACTATGAGGTAACATGTTTCTAAAAATTATAAAAAAGTATTTATAAATATTCCAAGCTATATAATACCAATGTAAAAGTCAACATTTTACAGAAGTAAATATTTTAAGTTTTCACAAACAAAATCAAAGTCTGGAAGGGATAAATATATGTGATTAAAACTACTAAAAGTTAATAAGGGAAACATCTTTGTAATCAAGGATAGCAAAATGTGTGTTTTCAGTAAAGGAGACATAAAGACTAGGGATATTTTTATTTGTTTTGTTAAAAAAGATACATTTGTCCTACAGTACTAAAAGAAAAAAGAGAGAGAAAGAAGACATGGGACAAATTCTAAATGTAAGAAACAAGTGACAGAAAGCTAGTGAAAGTAAAACCCCTGAGAAAAGAGTTTTGTACATAGTCAAGTTGACTAAGATTAAAATAAATTCAATTAAATAAATGAGTTTTTATATCAAAAGTAAGTTAAAAAAATAAAATTTTTTTATTTTTCTCTCATAAAAGGATAATCTAAAGTTTTGGTCTACTCTGGAAAAAGAGATTATAAAAGGTTTTTTTTCTTTATCTTTGAGTGAGTCTACCTACAAAACAGAGAATCTATGTTTTGTTAAAATAATTTCCTATGCTCCAGGAGGCTGAAGTCTCTCTATTAGTGTTTGCTTTTTAGACTGTTTCACTCTCTCTGTGTGCCTGTGACATTCTCTGTTTTCACTTTGATTAAATGGATAGCTAAACATTATTTCCTATTTAACCAAGTGTTTTAAAAAACTTTTGATATTTTTTTTGACAAATTTCCCCAAAGTTCAAATCCTAAGTAAAGTCTTTCTTTTTAGGGGTTTCCAATGGGGCCCTGAGACTTCTGAAAGAGTTTGTTCTCTCTTTCTATAAAGAGGGAGATATTAAACTAGTTAAGCTTATTTGGTATATTAAATTACATAAAATATTATCAAATAAATGATAATAAACCTTCTTAGGTTATATTATGTGGGTAAATGTTATCAATATAAATGGTTCTTGATACCTGTTTCATATCTCAAAGTGCTCCAGATATGCATAGGAAACTCCAAAAATTGATAATAAAGAACAGAGCCAGGATTTGAATTCAGATATGCCTAACTCTAAAGCCCACAGCCACTAGAGAGACGTTTTAGTAATTAAGTTGGATTTTAAAATAGTTTGGTAGAGGCCAAAGCAGTGGTGTAAAATGGCTCTTTGGACAATAAAACAAAACAAAAACTTGATTTGTAGCATTTGCCAATTCCTGTGGTATAAATACTCCCACTGTAGCTGAGTTCAAGCTGCCAATGGTTTAAAGCATACACTTACAAAATTCCTGGATATTTAACAATCAAGGCACATGGACACACATGGCTCCTTCAGCCCACTGGGCAAAGGTTTAATTACGTGCTTACCCAGAGACGTGTGTTTCCTGCGCTCCGAGTTCTGATTGGTTAATTAAGTAAAAATGATGTCCTCATTTCTAAGTTAAGAGGCAACTGTATACATCTACAGAGTCCTCCTAAAACTCAGATTTTCATGGCATCTTTAAAGTTCTCTAGAGTTCAGTTACTATTAGGCAACATATCTCCCCTCTACTGAGAATTTTTTTTCCACACATGAGTGGTTTTCAGTGTTCGTGACGGCCTCTGGGATTCCAGTCTTTCTCAGAGCATAGGAATAAAGATCAAAAACAGGCTAGTGATAAATTGTTAGGACGTGGTCAAAGAAAAATGTTAATTCACCGTGTCTGTGCTTCGTAGATTAGACTATCGACATAATATGTAATTAGAGCCTGCCACAAACATGGTTTTTATCAGTGACAGAAATAGGTGGGCAGGGGAAATTCCTAGGACCTTCTAGCACTGCCAGGGGGAAAACCACTTGAGAAAATCCAGATGATTGAACAGTAATCGAGTAAACGGTTTCCATTCCCAGCAATGGTTTCAGCCATTATCTTCTTTCAAGGTCCTTGGCCTGCCACAACTGAACGTTTCCACCCGTGGTGGCTCTGTGTCACACCTGAGTCCCTGCTGAAGCCATTAGCAGCCTGTTTCATATTGGTTTTGTTACTGCCATGTAGGGACACTGAATTAAGTAATCGTCACAATATATGAGTGACTAGGGCAGGGGATCTGGGGATGATCTGTACTTTTATGCAGTGACTTTGGTGGTGGGAAGAGCAGAGAGTTGACCAGCCGTCTTTGGTGACTACTCATTCTTGGCTGGAGGATTCCCAGGCATGGTCTGAGGTGTAGGGAAGTCTCCATCCCTGGAGAGGTAGGAGGAATTCCCACTCCACTGGTAGCTGACAGAATGATGGCCCTCTCATCGTTGCCACTCTCATCGTGATTTGCCACCTTATTGAAAGAGGAATTCAGTGAACTCTAGTTGGATTTTATTTCAGGAGTGTTTCCCCAACACATGCTGACTAGACTCGTGGGGTGGGTCATGGTCTTTGGATGCAAGAATGATCGTTTTGTACTGTCCTTCACTGGGTGAAGAATGGACTTCCCATCTTACCTTTCCTACCTGGATCTGAATCTGTGTCTAAACAATGACAGCAACGCCTTGCTGGTAGCACCTAGGCAGCTGCATTCTCTCATACACACTCTAATTTGTCTGGGCTCCCTCTAAGTTGACCCAGGATGACTACAGTCTGCCTTCCATCACCTTCAAGGTGTAGCTATTTAATGCTTGTTCTCTGGAACCCTCTGCTCTCCTGCTACACTCTCAACCTTGTTTTTTAAGGAAGAGAAGTCAGGAGAAAGATGTAGGGATGGGCTCAAATCCTCCCAGGGTCTTATGGTGTGCATGTCTCATTCACTGTCCATTTCAGTGGTGTCTAAATATGCTGGGGGAGCTGAGCTATGGCCTTATCTCGCTCTGTGAAGAAACACTCTTTTCTCTTTGTTAACAGCCTACATGTCTTGTTTCCTAAATCATAGAAGTGGAAAAGTGCAGCCACATCATTGACTTGATTGCTTTTGTCCGGCCATGAGCAACATTCTGCTTCTAAAATCCCTTATTAGTGCAAAATCCCCAAATGGACTAATCCTTCCTTGCTTCAAGAACGTTACATTTTTATTAACTTAATTAATTTTTTATTGAAGTAACATTGGTTGCCAACATTATATAAACTTCAGGTCAACATCATTATATTTCTACTTCTGTGTGGACTACACCGTGTTCACCATGCGTCACCGTACACATGCGCCCTTTTACCCTTTTGCCCTTCTCCCGTCCCCTTCCACTCTGGTAACCACCAGTGTATTCTCTGTGTCTACGTGTGTGTTTGTTGTTGTTGTTTTCTGATGGTAGAAAATGTAGAGAGGTGGGTGTGGTGATTTGACAAAGGGGAACAATCAAAGTCTGATTTCTGCTTGCAAAGTGCATAGTCTACTTGAAAGGGGCGTGTACTCGTTTGGGGAATCGAGTCTGCTCTGACTCTTGGCTCCCTGGACCTGTTCTTTTTTTTTTTTTTTGTGAGGAGGACTAGCTCTGAGCTAACAGCTGATGCCAATCCTCCTCTTTTTTGTCCTTGAGGAAGAGTGGCCCTGAGCTAACATCTGTGCCCATCTTCCTCTACTTTATATGGGACGCCGCTGCAGCGTGGCTTACCAAGTGGTGCGTCGGTGTGTGCTGGGATCCGAACCTGCAAACCCTGGGCCACCGCAGCGGTGGAGCGCGTGCACTTAACCGCTTGCGCCACCGGGCAGGCCCCTCCCTGGACCTTTTCATCATCTGGATGCCAGATAAAATACACAGGTTCTGAGCTAGAAACACAACACCAGACTATTTTCGTCTTGGCGTGTACTGCCTCTCAAATGCCTGAATGCCAGACAAACTCGTTTTCAGCATTTTGGTTCAGCTATAATTCACAGAAGATATTCCAATCTGGATTGAATGACTTTCTTCCCAGCTGTGTCTCTGAAATCAGCCCCATGTTCTCTGTGGCCTTTCGCTGGTGCGTTTGTGATGGTCTCTGAGCTGCTTTTCCTTTAAGTCGCATGTGCAACACTATCGTAGTAGACAGCAGCCATGGACATCCTTCCTCTGAGACCCAGCACGAGCCTTTTCTCCTGACCCAGATCTCTTGCTCTCTCCAGCCCTTAAAAGGCTCATCCTGAGAGACCTCCTTTCAGTTTCCATAGCTTCTGCACTGAAATGACCTTTTTTAGAAGTCCTTGCCTCAAAATTAAATGGAGAGCATCTCTTGTTTTCATGAGTGTCTCTGCATAGAATGTGAGTCAGCTATTTCCAGCAGGAAGAGGATTTTGTTTTTAACCACCTCAGACACAGGGCACCAAAAGTTTGTAATTACTTTGCAAGGAAGCCTGTGACCGAGGCTCCAGCGTGAAGAGGCCAATCGTGCAGTCTCAGGTAGGAATGAATACATGCAGGCCTTTGCTGTTAGATTCCAGGCTCCCGCACTTTTCCTCCCTCCTGCCCCCTCTCAAGCCCTCCCCTTTCCCCATCTGCAACTGGAGAGGGCAACTTTTAAAAGGCAAGCTTGAAGGATGGCAAGTTCT
Source organism: Ceratotherium simum simum (assembly GCF_000283155.1). The sequence continues at coordinate 851,482 of NW_004454253.1, read as the reverse complement.
AATAATCCAGGCAGAAAGAGCAGCTGTTTTAGCTTAAGTTCCAATACTTCAGAGCAGTTCCTCCTTGTCTTACTGGAAAAGCCGATCCTACCAGTAACGTTTTCCTCCACCGTAATAAAGAGGAACATGAATGTGATAGAAGCTATTCTGAAATCTCTGAGAAAATAGAAGTTGGGCCATTTCCCTATATGACTCTCTTTATTTTCTCCAAGGTCTACTCTACCCAGGTAGAAACTCAAGTGGCCAGACCAATGGTAAGTTGCCCTTTGGATTTTCCCTCCTGGCCAAATGCCAACCAACCACAGCCTCCTACCCTCTCCCACTGTGAGTGTCAAAGAGGCTGCAGGAGTGACCCAAACTGATTCTTACTCCAAACTTTTGTTTCACTGCCCAGCCTTCATCTCTTGGACATCCTAAAGGCAAGGCTTAAAGAGGGAGGAAGGGAGGGAGGCAGAGGAGGCAGCTAGACACCTGCAATCTCTCCTAGGAGGCACATACCATTCCAGAACTTTCCTTCCACCTGGGACCCATACACATCCCACGCAGCAGGTGCAGTCCTCGGCAGCTGCTGCACTCGTCCTAACCAAGGCCCATGCAGTTCTCACAGGCTTGCTGGCAGGGCTCACATTCTCCCATCTCTGGGTCACCGTGGAAGCCAGGGGCACATTTCCTCACACAGCTGCCGCCTAGCTAAGAACACAGAGAGGAAGCACGAAGATGGAACACTGGCTGGCTTAGCTCAGTATTCTATGCAAGGCCAACTTCTAAACAGGCTGAAGAGAAGCTCAAGAACACTTTTATTTGAGTTTATTTTTTTAAAAAACCAAGATGGCATGGACTTATTTCATCCAACACATGTCTTAATAAATCCAACACTTTAATTCCTCATTCAACCAAGAATTTAAATTGACTATCAGTTTAAAGGGTTAAGAGCATAGAATAAAGAACTTCACATTCTCAAGGCCTTGAAAAACTACAAATAAAATGAATCTCTATATAGAGAACCACTGGAGATCATCGTGGGCTGTCGGGCCCACTCTCTCTCTCACAAACATTCAAGAGTGCTGTGCTATTATTCTTTAATTGGATGACTCAAAGTATATTTCTTTCCTTACCATGCATTTCCATCCAAGTCAATGAATTGACCAAAACCTAAGACAAAAGATCTTTGTTTAACTTTTACACTGCTCAGGAATATACAACATGGATTAAGTCTCTAAGAAAGAGTCATAGTTCTGAATATTCCAGGGGACTTCAATTCCAAAGCAGTTTTCTTCAGCACCCCTCACCCCTACCCCCCATTCAGCTCTTTTTTCCATCAGCTGGAAGATATTTGAGATTAATTAGTGAAATGGGAACTATGCTTCAGTAATAAAAGCATTAATTAATTTTATTTAATTAAAATAGACAGGTCCTCAGAGTTACCAACATAGGATATAATGTAAACATATAGCCTTTATGAGTCAAACAAACTCGTGTTATCTCTGTTACAGAATTTGTCAACAAAAATAATAACTTAAAATAATAGGTAATTTTGTCCGATATTTCATAAAGTTTTTATAGGCAATCTAAATAATTGTTGGAAACAAGTAAACTAAATAGATGTAAAAAGGTAAAAGTTTTTGGGAGAACTTTTTAACAGTAATCATGTGTTCTAATATATGTACTTAAAACAACTTAAAATAATGGCTAACTGCTTTGGTGTCATGTAAAGTTTTTGTGAGTAAACCAGACATGATTGTTAAAAACAAATGGCTTAAATGTAAGTGAGATAAGAGTTTATGGATAAACTCTTAACAATAATTCTATTTTATAAATATATGTATTTAGAATAACTTCTAAAATCTCTTTGGTAAGTTAAAACTTTGAAGTTTTACTTGATTGAATTAAATGATAAAAAATTCATTAAATATCTAGATAATTTCTAACTAAGATAAAATATCAGATAAAGGTTAATCTACTTTGACTGCTTATTGCAAAAAAACTAAAAGATGTTCAGGTCTATCAGTAAACAGGTCCTATATTTGACTAAAAGATTATACTATGAAGTAACGTGTCCCTAAAAATTATAAAAAGTATTTATAAATTTGTCAAATTATAGAATACTAATGTAAAAGACTATGTAATTACTTACTTTTTAGTTCTCACAAACAAAATCTAAGTCTGTACAGGCTAAAAATTCTTGTTAATATACGTGATTAAAGCTACTAAAAGTTAATAAGGGAAACATCTTTGTATTTAAAGGAAGTAAAATGTCTGTTTTCAGTAAAGGAGACATAAAGACTAGAGATATTTTTATTTGTTTTGTTAAAAAAGATAAATTTGTCCTACAGTACTAGAAGAAAAAAAGGGAAGGAAGACGTGGAACAAATTCTATATGTAAGAAGCAAGTGATAGGCAGGTTTGTGAAAGTAAAAAGCCCAAGAAAAGAGTTTTACACATAGATTAAAATAAATTCAATTAAGTAAATGACTTTCTGTATCAAAAGTAAGTTTAAAAAATGAAAAATTTGGCTTTCTCTCTTTTAAAAGGATGATCTTAAAGTTTTGGTCTACTCTTGACAAAGAGATTACAAAGGTTTTTTTTCTTTACCTTTGAGTGAGTCTACTTACAAGAGAGAGAATCTAGATTTTGTTAAAATAATTTCCTACGCTCAAGGAGGCTGAAGTCTCTCTATTCGAGTTTTCTGTTTAGGCTGTTTCACTCTCTCTGTTTGCCTGTGACATTTTCTGTTGTTACCTTGGTTAAATGGATAACTAAACATTATTTGTCATTTGACCAAGTGTTTTAAAACCTTTTGATATTTTTTTGATAAATTTCCCCAAGGTTCAAATCCTAAGTAAAGTCTTTCTTTTGGGGAGGTTTCCAGTGGGGCCTTGAGACTTCTCAAACAACTTGTTCTTTCTTTCTATAAAGAGGGAGATATTAAAATAGTTAGGCTTATTTGGTATATTAAATTACGTAAAAAATTATCAAATAATAATAAACCTTCTTAGGTTATATTATGTGGGTAAATGTGATTAACACAAATGGTTCTTGATACCTGTTTCATATCTCAAAGTGCTCCAGATATCCATAGGAAACTCCAAAAATTGACAATAAGGCTTGATACCACTTCTGCACAGTTAGTGGAGGTAGCCTTCAGGGTGTTAAGCAACTGAGATATGGCAGAAGAAATGAAAGATGACCAAAAGATGCAGAAGCAAGCTACTCTGCTTGTGGTGGCCCTCCAGTCTGTTCAAGGTAACCCGAGAGAGAAGACGATGACACGATGGGTGAGTGACCCCAGCCGCCACCATGGGACCAGAAGGCCACCAATGAAATTGAAGGCTAATCAGTGTGTATACTGCAGACAGGAAGGGCATTGGAAGTGGAATTGTCTGAATCAACCCCAGAGAGGGAAGAGCTCAGACAAGACCAAGCCATGGCAACTTCCCATGACTACAGATGAGATGTGATGGGGCCATGGGGCTCCGAGGTTGGTTTCAGGCAACCAGATCCTCATCTCGCCAGAAGAACCCTGGGTAACCTTAGCAGTGGGAGGAGAGCATGTTGAATTTTTGCTCGATACTGGGGCCACATTCTTGATGTTAAATACCCAAAAAGGAAACCTTTCAAAAAAGAAAATGTGATACAAAAAGAGTATCAGGTAGAGGAGAGACCAGAAGGTTTCTGGAGCCCTTGATCTGTGAAATAGGATCAAAGACACTAAGACATTCTTTTTTATATATGCCAGAATGCCCTGTTCCTCTCCTCGGGAGGGACATATTACCAAAACTTGGGGCCTCGATAAACTGGGAACAAGATAAAATAGAAATCCAAGATAAACAAGATAAAATCGGGAGGTCGAGCTCATGACCTTGTTACATAACACACCAGTACCTGAAAAGGAAGAAATTCCCCAAAACATTCTAGGCTGAGTCAACTCAGAGGTATGGACACAAGGACAAATGGGATGGGCAGCCAGTGCCAGACCTGTACGGTGGACTTAAAGCAGATAGACCACTGGCCTCTGGTGAAACAATACCCCCTAAAGTCAGAAGCCATTAGAAAAATCCTTCCTGTGACTGACAAACTTTTAAAACAAGGAATAATCAGGCCATGTAGATCCCTATGTAACAATCTGATTTTATGTGTTAAAAAGCCAGGAAAAGGGGAGTACAGATTTGTTCAAGATCTTAGGGCTGTCAATGAAACAGTCCAAGACATAATCCTGTAACACCTAATCCTTACACCCTGCTGGCTAATCTCCTTGGGGACAGCATGTTTTATACAGTGCTAGATTTAAAAGATGCTTTCTTTTACATGCCACTGGATCCTGAGTCCCAAGAGATTTAGGCCTTTGAATGGGAGGACCCAGACTCCCACCAGAAACAACAATACTGCTGGACTGTCTTACCCCAAGAATTTAAAAACTCCGCTACAATTTTGGGGGAAATCCCAGCCCGAACTTTAAGGGAATTAAAATTAAAACAAAGCACTGTGTTACAGTATGTGGATGACATCCTAGTAGTCAGTCCTTCTAAGAAAATCTCTGATGAGAACACAGTGACCATAAACGTCTTAGCCCGTAAGAGATATAAAGTGTCCAAGGGAAAAACACTGACATTTAAAGCGACTGTAAAGTATTTGGGGTTTATTATTTCAAAAGGGCACCACAGCCTTCCTCAAGAGAGGAAAATGGTAATATATCAACTTCTCCACCAAGAACACGTAGGCACCTACATGGATTCTTGAGATGGCTGGCTTCTGCTACATGTGGATCCCTAATTTTGGGTTGATTGCTAAGCCTCTCCATGACAAATTACAGGGGCCAGAAACACACCCCTTTGAATAGGGTAACCTATGTGACCAAGCTTTCAATAAGCTTAAAAACTTACTAACAGAAGCACCTGCACTGGCCTTACCAGACCTGAGCAAACCATTTGACTTGTATATTCATGAAAGACAAGGAATAACTCTAGGTGTATTAACCTAAATGTTGGGACCATTAAAGAGAGTGATTTCCTATTTCTCAAAGCAGCTAGACACTGTGGCATAAAGATACCCCCTGTACTTGAGAGCTGTACCTGCCACCAGCCTATTAATCAAGTATGTGAACAACTTAGAGCCAAGGCTGGTGACCCACAGATTTACCTTAGACTATTGGGAAAAATATTCTATGACTCTACCAGCCCCTATGACATTGCCCATGCTCAGCAGGAAGTAATTACAGAAGATGGACATTTGCCCCATTCCCATGTAGAATGAGGAACAGGATAAAACTAGAGGAGGGATTCTGTCACCAGCCATGGACTCTAACCTACTTCTCTTGTCTAAACTCTAACTTTTTTTTTTGACCTAATTCTCTTATCTTCTTGAAAGGTGCAGATGTTCTTTTCTCTAACAACTTGAACTTGTGCGGTTTCAGCTATGTGCCCAGAAGAAGCTCTAAGTCACAACCTCCCTGGACCCAACAGCCCTGAACCAGACCAGCCCAGCCCAGACCACAACCACAAGAATGACACCTACGCAAACAGGCAGAGCGAGTTGTACGAAACTAACCTGTGTTCATTAACATCATAAATTCTCCTCTTCTGGGAGGGGGAAAGCAGCAATTTTTAGATGATTCAATGCATATAAAAGCATGATGTCAAATCACACATGTGAAAGCTCATGCCCACCTCTACATGTGATGATGAAACTTCCCCTTTGAATATTCATTCCCCACCCCAAATAAAGGTGCCCACCTCCCTGTGCTCGGGGAGCCATAGCTTTGTGAATTATTCCTTATGGTCTCCATTTTCTTTGCTGCATGCCACAAAGAAAATTTCTGCTTTGTGTGACAACTAGTTCTGGTGTAGATTGATTAACTCACCAAAAGGGGGACTCGTGTTTGGGCCAGTAACATACCCACCACACCATAACAAAATTCTGGACAGAAATAAAGACATGCCAACAATTCTAGAACTGGCTGAGAAAGCTATATTACAACTTACTGGTGAATAGCTCTCAAATCCATGAAATCCTACTTTAGATTACAAGCACCCAGTGAAGTCTGTCAGCCTCCCACTAACAAGTACGATGAGCGAGGACAGGGAACCACCAACTTATTCAAACCTTGTGGAACCAGAAGGGATGAGAGTTCATTGGATTTTTATTATTTTTAAAATCAACATTTAATAACAGTGGCTGAAAAGCTAATGGAGGCCCTCATAGTCCAGTGAGAAAAACTCTCATCCTATAATTTATTTTCAGCTGTTGGTTAGTTACCCATCTCCCCTGCTCCATTTCCAGGAGCATGTCTTCTGCATCTCTGTAATCCCTCAAGGCCCGGCACGTTCAGCATTCAGCAAATCACATCCATTCAGCAAAGGTGGATATAAGCCACAGCTGATTTCAGTCTAAAATGAAATGAGTTTCCCATTTCTGTTTTGTAGGACATATACTTCATGAATTTGTTCATTTGATTCCTTGATTTGGTGTTCACTTCTGCCTGCCTTTTTGACTTTTGTGTTATTATAGGTGTCTGGGAAGGATGTATGGTACACTTTGTGATTTTTGGCGGAAACACAAAACCACCCTTCGGTTCATCATCCGGGGCATCTTATTAGCAGGTAAATAACAAAAGGGGATGGGATCGAAGTGCCTCTTTTCCAACATTCCCCAAATATTAGCTTTCTATGGAAAGAAAATAAGTGTTCCCCCTCCCTAGGCCTCACTGAATCATCCAGAGAGGGAGAGAAGTCAATCAGGATGCCCCTGAGTGGTGGTCTCAGCGTGGGACGCCTATGCAGATGGGTTCCCTGTCCAGTTTAGAGCAGCTAACTTTTTACATCACCTACTCCTGTGGCCTTTGTTATTGTGGTGTGGATTTGGGAGTCGGTTAATGCAAATCCAGGTAACTGGAAAACATGGTGATAAACAAAAGGTAGAAACCTAATTTCAGGGAAAAATATGAGCAATTAATACCTTATGCTAATACAACACAAGGAGGAGCCTAGGGTCATGTAGCCCACTCCTCTTGCCTAAAGATAGCACCATACTTCTTGCACAGAGGAGCAGGTCTCCAGTTTTGCTCCATCCCAAAGCAAAGGGCTCTGCAGCCCATTTTAAAGAGCACTCCTGTCTCTAAAATGTGAAGCCTCTCACCCAAGTCCACAGACATTAGTCCAAGACCCCTGCACCCCAGGGTCAGTGGGTCTGCTGGTTCTCACACAGCAGGAACAGGGAACAGCTATCAACTTGCTGTGTGCCAGGCCAGATAGTGTCTTAGGCTTTCCGGGCCATTGGGGAAACCACCTATCTCTGCTGTTATGGGACAAAAGCGAACAGTGTGGCTGTGTTCCCATGAGACTTTATTTGTAGAATACAAATACAAATATACAAGTACAGCTGCACTCGCCGCCTACAAAAGCAGGTGGCAGGCCGGATTTCACCTGCAGACCATGTTTGCTGAGCTTTAACAGGAAATCTTGTTGTTCTTATCCTGGAATCTCCTCTTCCAAAGCAGCCAGCTTGGTAATTTCCACCACATCTTTCCCTTCTCTGTAGAGATTCCGTGGAACTTAGAGATTGTTGGTGGCCTATTTTCCTACTCAAGCTTAGGCCAAATCTGAGCTGCAAACCAGGAGAATCAATACCTTTTTGTTGCAGTTGCTTCAACGCCTGGCGTTTCTGTAACAGAACTCACCTGCTGAGTGTGAATATCAGAAAAAAGTGGTTTATACCTAGTGAGAGACCCAGTGATCAAGCATCAGGATCCAAGAACTCAGAAGGTTCTATAAGAAAAAAAGACCTAGCACCCTGTCCTCCTAGCATTCATGATGAGACTGTTAGGGACTTCCTTTGAAAAAAAGACAAAAACTCCCAAAATACAGTACTTAAAATCAGGAGAGCCAATAGCCACATCAAGAGCACCCCTGTGTTCAATGGTTCCTGATTGAACCTCCCCTTGGCTGAGCCAGATTGGTGCTGGAGGCTGGTCTCCAGCTGGTGCTGATGTTCCCCATCTGCGTTTGCTTCCTGGCAGGTTACCTGGCTATGGTGATCGCCGCGTGTGTGCTCAACTTTCACAGAGCCCTTCCTCTCTTCGTGATCACTGTGGCTGCCATCTTCTTTGTGGTCTGGGATCACTCTATGGCCAAATATGAACATCGAATGGAAGAGTTCCTGTCTCCAGGCAGAAGGCTTCTGGACAGCCATTGGTTCTGGCTGAAGTGGTAAATGCAATTGGTTCTCTTACTGCTGTTGAGAGGGATCTTAGTCTTTTCGAACACTCTTCCAAAAATGTGTTCTGAAATTACTTCATCATTTACGGTATATTGAAGCTAGAAACAACCTAGGGAATAATCTGTTAAAATGCCTTCATTTTACAAACAGGAAATGAAGGCCTCGATAAGGTAATCACTTGAGATGTGTTCAAATGTCCCTACAAACTGCCTTAATTTCAAGTGCCACTAAATCATAAAATGTTGTCCAAAAGATGGGATGGTTCTGACTTGGGGAGGTGGCTTTCTGTTCTGGGCATGAAGCTGGCCTCCTTGGGAGGAAGGGGTCTGTGAATTATTAAAGCCAACCCTTTCCTATAGGAGCCCATGTCCTGCAGGGACCACTCAGGGCTTTCTCCCAGCCTCTCTTTGTGGGACTTCCTCTCCCTCCGGGTGGCCCACCAGGGATCTACCAGGAAACTTCACACAGCCTTGGCCTAATAAAGCAGGGTTGTGCAGTCCCAACACAGCACCCTTTCTGGTACTGCCATCCAAGCCTTGAGGCAGCCTTGTCAGGCCCACAGATTGCCCAGGGAGTCAGAACCCACTCTAAAGTCCAACTTAGCTCTCTGAGGCTCAGGTGAGATCCCCCAGCTGCAAAGAATGTATTCCAAGTTCTTTCTTAAACGGAAGAAGGTAACACCTCACCCATCTTCCAAAATGGAGGTGAGGACTCCCCATAGATCTCTCAAAGAAATCACCAGACTTCCCTCTCCAAACATCCTTTCTTCTCTCTGACCCCTTTAAATGTCCTTGAAGGGCCCAAGAGTTGTGGAATGAGGGGGACACATTGCTTAACTTTTTGGCTATTTGCCTTTATAGCCGCAACAAAAGAGAGTCTGTTGAAAGTTCTAGAAGCATAACTACCTGGTGCCCGGGTGTGTCACTCAATATTTTTTGTTTATTAGTTGAAGCCTGATTAAGATTTTCAAGTTAGCACTTGGATGCTACAAACGATGCCACAAATACAGCAAATGATGCCAATGCCTCCTGTCTGGTTCTCGTAGGGTGATTTGGAGCTCGCTGATCCTGGGAGTTCTTCTCTGGCTGATCTTTGACACCGCCAAACTGGGCCAACGGCAGCTGGTGTCCTTCGGTGGGCTCCTGATGTACGTCACCCTGCTGTTTCTATTTTCCAAGCACCCAACCAAGGTATGAATTAATCTTTTTTGTTTTTTTCCCTCTTTTTTGTCATGTGCGAATTGCTCAAGATAATCAGTGTAAGAGAATTTAACTCTTATTCAATATTTTTCTTACCTTGCTATGATATTTTAAGTGGCTAAGGTGCCCTTCTTCCTGAACTTTCATAGAACTGTTCCTGTCTCATTGTTCATTCTCAGTAATTTTCCAGTTACACAATCAGTGAGATGGTCTCTCCTGTCAAGTCCAGCTTCTACTCGTGTCCTACCTCTCCCCATCAAACACACATTCAAAGAAAACAGACCTGTTTTGATCCAGATTTCCCCAGACCAGTAAATAATCTAATATTCTACCATTGCATTCCGCAGTTTATCAAATTTCTATGTGCAATTCAGGCTTTTTTACTCCAAAAATTTGTCCTTAAACAGTTTTGTTCACATTGAGTTCTATTCTCCTCCTTGTTCTGTCAGTCAGTAACCCATTACATGGGCAAGAATTCTGAGACATCGATTGTCCACATATGACTCATAATGGCAAACCCTTGAAGAGTTGACTGGCTGAAAGGTTGACCACCTCCAAAAAAAGCATTAGTCAGAGACCAAAGTCACCAAATGTGACCCAAATTCTTTGCCCTGTGAACATCTCTGCTGTTTTCTATGCCTCCAATCCCATAGTTCTTTGCAGGACCCTCTTCTCTGCACCAAAAATGAAAGCAGATGATTGTCCGTTATTCTGCACTCCCTGGGTCTGCATTAGAGTAACTGGTTCCTTTTACAGTGAAACGAGAACCCCTCCACAGGGTGGAATTTCCTTCACTTAACTCACTTACAAATTCTCAGATCAACAAACCTAGGACACACAGACAAGTCATGTTCTGCCTCTCCATCTTCCAGATAGGGGAAATAGTTATATGTATCGCATATTTACAGCATGACTAGCAAGGCTAGATCCTTCCTCCCTAATGGCCCTGCTGAGACTACTCTTTGGGTCTAAGTTGTGTTATCATGACATAATGGTTACATAATCCCCTGAGACTGAAGGCTTCACACTCAGGTTTAGAAAGTGGAATAGAACCCTGAGATTTTGGGTATGGTTTGATCAAGGGACTCTCTGCTCATGACTGCTTTGGCCTCCCAAAGAAGGTGGGTCACAGGCCACATGGGAGAAGCTTCCAAGGAAATAGTGATCCTCTGGGCATTTATGCTGAGTTCAGCATTCATTTTCTAACAAGGTATATATCTCTTCATCTTTCTGCATAGGTTAACTGGAGGCCCATCTTTTGGGGAATTGGGTTACAGTTTCTTCTTGGGCTCTTAGTACTAAAGACAGACCCTGGATTTATGGCTTTTCAGTGGTTGGGCAAACAAATTCAGGTAAGTTGAGTTCAAAAGAATGTCTTTTTTTTTTTTTTCAGTGAGGAAGATTGGCCCTGAGGTAACATCTGTGCCAATCTTCCTCCATCTTGTATATGGGATGCCACCCCAGCATGGCTTGATGAGTGGTGTGTACTTCCACACTGAGGATCTGGACCCACCAATCCCAGGTTGCCGAGGTGGAGTGTGTGAACTAAACCACTATGCCACTGGGCTGTCCCCAAGAATATCTTACCTTTATAGTGCTTTTACTTTTTAAAAAAATGTTTTTTCACTGAGGACAATTCACCCTGAGCTAACATCTGCTGCCAATCTTCCTCTTTTTGTATGTGAGCTGCCACCACATCATGGCCACTGACAGATGAGTGACATAGGTCCATGCCCGGGAACCAAATCCAGGCCGCCAAAGCAGAGTGCACCAAACTTAACCACTAGGCCACCAAGGGTGGCCCCCTATAGTGCTTTTAACGTTTGAATATAATCCTCAAGACAGGTCAGAAACAGGTTTATTTGTCTACAAGAGTTGACTCTAATTTTAATTTTTATATCATGATGTACACAAATAATTTTATGTTGAAAATGTTAATCTGTCCAGTTTAGTAATATTATTGCTGCCCCTCACCCACACCATCCACTACATCACTCCCCTCTCCCAGTGGTCCCCTTCATCCTGCCCAAGGGGTGTGACACTTCTAAGATGGTTCCACAAACAGAGAAACAGGCTTTCTTTGCATCTCGTGGTAACCAGTGCCACCCATGTGCCATCGATGGCTTCTGGAGCAAATTACCACACTCAGCTTATCCTTTAGCACCCTAGAGTCATTGACTGTTAGAAACGCCAGGAAATCTGTGTGCAGTTATAGCTCAAACATACACTTCCCTGCCATCCACCGGGGGGAGAAAAGCTAAGAAAATTAACTCCCCAAGTCTATGCACCCAGTTTGCTGGGTCCTCACCCCCTGCTGAGCCTGGTGGGACCTGGGGACTGTAGCGCGGCCTCAGTGGTTGTGACGACCTGCTCTTGCCCTTTCTTTCACTCAGACCTTCTTGGAGTACACGGATGCTGGGGCTGCCTTCGTCTTTGGGGAGAAATACACAGACCACTTGTTTGCATTTAAGGTAAAGCCAGACCCCTTTTCTACGGAGCCACTTCCTGTTCAGGAACTGCTCAGTCTTTGTGGATGCTCAGATAGAAGCTGACTACCGGAACCCAGGCGTGTACTGCTGGGCTCGCCCCAGGCGCACAGCACATCACTGTCCTTTCTCATGTGCAGTTTTATCTCAAGTCAGTGCATTGCAAACATTTTACTGTGTTACTGTAGCATTAAGGGAAACATCTAGAGGAGTCAGAAATATTCGAATACTTTTGGAGGCTGTAGCATTGTCTGAGATATTTATGAAAATCCATATGGGGCAAAAGTATCTGAGATTTCAGGGAAAAGAACAGTAGGTACCTGGTGATGAATAGGCATATGCCACTAATGGCTTCCAGGTCCAGAATCAGTGACAGCTCTGTCCTCAGGAAACCTTCAGTCCCAGGCCAACCAGGACAACTGGTCACCTACATCAACCTCTGTTCTTCCAGAACCATCCTCATGCTAAACCATTCCCATCTTTCCTTCAGCACAGCCTTTGCCTAGGCAGGCCTGGAGGCTGGGCTTTCTCCCAACTGAAGAGGGATGTTATTTTACAGTGAAAGGCGACCTGGCCCCATGCCAAGGACTAATCAGTTCCCTCCTAGGGCTCCCATATGCTCCAGGAATGTCACTCTCCTCTGGGAAGTCACTACAGATACCTGTCGATGAGTCTGAAAGATGTTTGGCTTTTTCTTCGGCTTTCCTTTTTGGGATGTGTTACTGTTCCTATACTTCTAAGTGGCCGTCTCACTTAAGAGACTCCAAATTTACCTCCAAATTATCCCATTTTAAGTTAGGCCGACATTTAGGCTGAAAATTTTTTAAACTGCTGATTTGAGGCTTTGGTGCTGAGATAACTAAGCCATCTCTGAAAGGTCAAGTGTTTACAAATTGAGAAGGAAATATGCTCATATCATGAATTGAATCCAGAATGGGAAAAAGTAAAGTTACAAAGTGCATAACTTGCTGCTCAGAAGGCACCTGTGTCTTTAGATCCCCCCGCCACCACTCCCTCCAGGGCAGTAGCCTCCATCCTTTCTGCCAAAACAGAATCCCTGTGGGAACAATCCAGAGATGAGCCTTTAACTCCCTGAAGCTTTCAGGAAGGCTCTGCCTGCCCATTAAAGCCAATAAAAGCATGTAAGTGAGTGAGCTGTGAATAATGGCATGAAATGTCTTTTAATATATATTATTCATAGATTTTTCTGAATTGGATCCTGTACAAATCGTCCTCGGTCATTCTGTGCCTCTGGTGGCAGCTTGTCCCTTGCCATTTCTCTGGGGAACAGAGGGGAAGGGGTGTGTGGGGCAGGGGTGGGGAGGGAGACCGCAGCTCTGTGTGGTCTCTGCAGGGTGGAAACTGCTCCCTGTGGACACACGGGCTGCAGTGAAGGCACCAAAGAGCATCAGGAAACTAGGATCCAGGAAAAGACAACCTTTGTCAACAGAGAAGTAAACTAGCTTCCAAAGTTTAATCTCTTCTTAGTGATTCAAAAGTCTATAAGTAAAATAATGGTCATTCTAAAACCTAGGAGTGAAGGCTTACTCTGTGGGAGGCAGTGTGTGTAAGGACCGACCACGCTCTATCTGATCTGTGGAGCCGCTGGAATAAGGATCTGAGGTTGCTCGCACTTAATCCTGACCCAGGTCACTGTGCTAGTAAGTGGTGAAGCTCTTGTCTGTTTAACATCAGAACAGCAAGAACATCTGCAGTGGCCTTCAGTTTGTTGAGCCTAATTATTACAAATTCCCCCAAAACTTTATTCCTTCTCGGAGACACTAAAGGCGGAAAAGCTCATTATAGCAGAGGGAAAAAAATGTCAAGTTTCCTATGAAACATATTCAAGCTTATCCAGAGCAAATTAGAACAAGAGACTGCAGAGGGGGAAGCTGCCTGATGAAAGTGTGGTGTAGCTCCAGAGGAGCTTCCAGTGTTGTTATGACGTTTCAGAGGGAAAAGGAGGTGGAAAGGAGGAGACATGTGAAACCTGCCAATACTCCTGAGGCTGACGTTAGCCCATAATTGTTTTCATCCCCCCCTCCAGTACCTGCCAATGCTGGTTTTCTTCAGCGCTGTCATGTCCATGCTCTTCTACCTCGGACTCATGCAGTGGATCATTAGAAAGGTACGAGACTGGGCTGGGTTGGGTGACAGGTGTAGAGCTGATTATTTCAGGGACAAAGTCCTATTTTAAATAGCTTTTATTCAGGGTTTTCCGAAGTACCTTTCTCTTTGTACCAAGATCCACCTCCCCCAAGTTATTGGATTCAAACCCAAAAATCCTACATGTGTCCCGACAGGGAATTTTATCTCAGGGACTTCTAACAGGGCTTGGACTTGCAACCCACTGGATATCTTCATGAAACCTTAGCAATACTTCTTTAGCCAAAGAATTGACTCCAACAGGTCCGAGACCTGCCGGAGAAAACAGCACTGTTCCTTCACCTTGGCAACCCACCTGGTGCCTTCCACAGAGTCACTGCTTATCCTCAGAAGGTTACAAAAGGGGGCACTCTGGTCTAGAGCTGCTAGAGAGTCAAAGCAAGAAGGGGAAGCTGCTTTTCGCTCCTGCCCCAGCAACTGTCAGTCTACACTCATAGTTTAGATCAGAAGACTATGAAATTTGTAAGCTAGTTTGAATGCACTTGAGAGCAAGGCAGAGCACACAGGGTTTGGGCACAGCCCCAGCCCTTTGAGCCCTGTAAATAAATAAAATGGAGAGAGAAAGAGAGAACCAGAATACTGGCAGAATTTCAGCAAGAGCACCAAGGCCTGTAATTTTCTGATTCTTGATTTAAACATTCAGAATTACTGTGCTCATGTCTAAGGAGAAACAATGCTACAGGAAGTCCTCATCCTGCGGTAGACACCACAGTCTCTGGGTGGAAGGGCCACTGTGGAAGCGGGATGGTAAACCGTGTTAAGTAGAAAAGGCTGGGTGGTTTTTTGTGTGTGTGTGTGTGTGTGTGTGGAAGATCAGCCCTGTGCTAACATCTGCCAATCCTCCTCGTCTTTTGCTGAGGAAGACTGGCCCTGGGCTAACATCGAGCCCATCTTCCTCCACTTTATATGGGATGCCGCCACAGCGTGGCTTGCCAAGCAGTGTGTCAGGGTGCGCCCCTGGGGTTCCGAAGCCGCGAACACCGGGCCGTGGCAGCGGAGCGTGTGCGCTTAACCACTTGCGCCACCAGGCTGGCCCCTTAGCTGCGTGACTGTTAGCAATCATTATAACTTATACACAACATTTCAATAGAAATTCACTTATATAATGTTGAAAGTACATACAGTGACTCAGACTTACCACTCAAATAGGAGGATTTGATTGGCCTCCTCTACAGACTAAGTAAGATATACTCACAGTTAGCACCATTGCTGGCCTGCCAACAATTGTTAAAGGCCTCAGCACTTTCCTCCAAAGATTTTTATCCCTACTTTGAACTTTTGTGTACACAAATAGCTCTTCACTGACTTTGTCCCTTGTCCCTTTTAGGTCGGATGGGTCATGCTGGTTACTATTGGATCATCTCCTATTGAATCTGTAGTTGCTGCTGGCAACATATTTGTTGGACAGGTAAGCTGTAATATCAAAAAACAAAACAGAACAGAACACCTGCTGAAATGGACACTCTTTGCAGGAAGTGGAATAAAAAAATATGATGGTTGTATTGCTTTTAGTGTAGAGGGAAGACTGTCAAAATAAGGACCCCTCAATCTTGACAAAGTCCAGATTCCAGAGAGAGAGAAAAAGAGTGAGAGAGAGAGATCCCTTCCAAGAGTCTCAGTGCACTGATGTGGCATTTGGGTTCTTGAAATTTTATGGAGAGGAAGAAAGATTGAATCATTTTGTCCAAGCATCTTATGCATAGATTCTCAACAAATCTTTTCTGAATTTATTGAATTGCTGAGGTCTCTGGCCCACCCTTCAGAGGCCTGCTGCTTGTTCACTCAAATGGAGTTCACCACTTGTCTCGAGCCTGCCAACATGTAACAGGCAGCCTCACATTCTGTAGTTTAATGCTGTGGCAATGAAAGAGACCAGGAAAGGCTTTCCACCAAGAGCCCTGCAGCTGTATAAATATTTGAGTTTGTTCTTAACTTGTCTGAACTGGTCAACAGTCTGTCTTCGCTGTGCCTGAAGAACAACACTGATGAGCAAAAGCATTTTCACTCCTGATCCTTCACATGGTTAAATGTTCTTTTGCCTGAGGTCCATTTAAGCACAGAAATATGATGCAAAAGGGGTGTCTCTCAAAATAGTGGCATTCCTAAGGGGTAGATAAGTAAGAAATAGTAATAATCATCCTCATCACTCTGGATATGCAGCTTCAGGCAGAATGGAATCACATACCAAGGAAACCACGTGTGAATGCTTGCTAGCATGGCTGCCCAAGGAAATTGGATTTGAATCAAAAATAGTCACCTAGAAGAGCACAAGACCCCAAATCCCAGGCTTACAACTGCTCCAAGCAGGCTGAGCCTTCTTATTGGTCAGCCCAGCTTGCTAACCTGGAGCATAGTCTTTACAGCAGGGCCCATGCTTCCTTCCCTAGGAGTTGAAATTATTATAATTATAGTCATAAAATCTCTCAGGACTAATTAGGGCACCATCTTGAGTTGATTACTCCTACCTGTGGGGTAAGAGGGCTCATGCACTGAATTTCTGTTCAGTCCATAAATTGAGCTCAACACATTCAATCTTACAGAACAATTAGAAATAATGAGGGGAAAATTGTAAAATTGCACACATGCTCAATTTGAAACTTAATATGCTAAATGTACAGCTATTATTTATGAAGAGCTGCACACTGCAGGCTGCCTGCCCACCTTGATGGCACTCAAGCCTTTACAACTACACTCTATCTGATTCCTTTCCACCCAAGGGGAAGAAGAGGTCTCTGATTCTCAATTAGGAAAAGGCCTCTGGGCACCTGTCCTTGTTATTGCTGGTATTTTTTTTATGCTTGTGTCTCTGTTTCCCTGTGGTGTCAGCAAAGAGGTTAAAGGTCTGTTGAGATGAAGCTGGAAGAAGGGAAGTCACAGAGGCTTGGGAACGGCCAGATCTCAAGCCCAGGCCACTGGGCAGAGTTACTTGGCCAATGGTGTTCCAACCTTAGAAAAGTGTCCCCAGCCGCCGTCAGAGTCCAGTCCTAGGCTAAGTGGGGGCCTTATGTGAATTGTCTTTGCAAACTCTGCAGACTTGACACATGATTCTGTATGCACACTGACCTAGAGTTCAAATGACCCAGACATCTAGGGTGTAGGTTCTCAAACTGGAGCATGCATCAGAACCACATGGAAGGCTTGTTCAAACAGGATTGCTGGCCCCACCCCCAGAGTTTCTGATTCTGTAAGTCTGAGAATTTGCATGTCTAAGGAGCTCCAGGTGATGCTGATGGAGCTGGTCTGAGGTCCACTCTTAGAAATACTGCTTTGGAGAATGGAATTTTGAGTAGATTGGCATGCCCTCCTAGGATTTAAAAGGGAACCCTTAATCTGATCACTCTTTGTTTCCAGACAGTGGCTCCACTGCTGGTCCAACCGTATTTACAAGATGCTACCAGGTCTGAACTCCATGCTATCATGACCGCTGGGTTCTCTACCATCGCTGGAAATGTCTTCGGCCTATGCATTTCTTACGGGGTGAGAATGTTTGGGGATCAATTAAGGAAAATACAACCTCTTCTTTCTTTGCTATTGTCATTTCTTTACCATTGCTTCTCCAGATCTACTCCATTGGATAAGGAGGCCCAAAGAGTGTCCCTTTTGCTGTATCATTGGTCACAGTTCGTTGGCATTTGAATGGAGTGTCCCATAGAAGCTTAGGGCTTCACTTTTATATCCCTGCCACCTAAATGTGAATCATATCCAACCGTAGCTGAATGAAATAATATTATGAGGTTACTTGGCTGAAAATATAAATATGTAAAAAAACCTGTTACACTAGTAAAGGCAGTCTAAACCAGAGGTCAGCAAAGTGTGGCCCATGGGCCAATTTTAGATCACTCCCCTTTTCTTGTAACTGAAATTATACTGGAAACCAGCTACTCCTATTCGTTTCTCTCTGGCAGACTTCATGCTGGAGAGTTGAGTAGTTGTGGCCCCAAAAGCCAAAAATGTGTATTCATTGGCCCTTTACAGAAAAAGTTTTCTGACCCCTGGCCTAGAGCAGTGGTTCTCAAACCTTACTGCACATTAGAACCAGCTGGGAGCTTTTAAAATCCCAAATACCCAGGCCCAAACCCCAGAGTAATTAAACCAGAATCTCTTGGGAAGAGACCCAGACATCAATATATTTTTAAAACTCCTGAGATTCCAATGTATAGCCCAGTCTGAGAGCTGGTGGTCTATAGTATAGGGATGGAGAGCCTTGTGCTAACTGGTGCATGTGCCCCCAGCACAGAGTTGACAAGCCACACATAGATGCAACCCCCAGGGGAGAAATGGAATAGCACAGCAACTGTGTGACCCAGGGGACTGGGCGTTCTCACAGGATAGGTGAGTTTCACTCCAGGACTTCATCTGGGCCTCAGAAGCCCATCAGCAGGAAGAGGGAAGAGAAAAGGGTAAAGGAGGCCTCAGGAATAGCAGTGTGACTGGATCCCGGATGATCCACTCTGCCACCACCGTGGGAATGCTACCTGTGAAAATGTGCTGGGGGGATGGGAGTGGGGAGGGTGCTGATTCTGGAATTCTGAAAAGATAGGGAAGAGAATCCAGAAATAAGGGTGTGGGGAGGGAAGGGGAAAGAGTTTCAGTAGACCTTCAGTGAGGAAATGGAAATGGCTTACAGATTAAAGGGACTCTGGATAAAGGAGTATTATGTAAAGGCAAAAACTTTCAGAAGAGCAAAAGGAAAACAGAGAGGAGTGTGTCCATGCCTGCACCCCAGACGTCCCCTATCTACATTGATGATGAATGAAATATGGGCTCTAGGGACTATTTGAACATTCAAAAGGACAACAGAGAGGTGGAGGAATCTTCTTTGAAGGTTCCTACAGCACAGGATTGATTCTCTTCTGCAATGATCAGACTTTGGTTTTGTGCTTCTCCCCAAGGATGTGGTCAATTCACACAGATTCCCCCCTCCTCCCTCTGACTCTCACCGTAATGCCAACTTGGGTGACCGAGCTCTTCCAAGCGTCCAAAGAAAATTGCTTTCTGGCATAGACACAATACCTGCCCTTTTCTTCCCACGTAAGGCTTTTGGGCCGTTCATTCTGAACACAACAGAAAAGCTAAACCTAAGTTGGCCTTCTTTCTCCTAAAATCGCAGATTTCGCCCATCCACTTGCTAACTGCTTCAGTCATGTCAGCGCCCGCGTCATTGGCTGTGGCTAAACTCTTTTGGCCTGAGACAGAAACGTCTGAAATGACCATGGAGAATGCCATGAAAATGGAAATTGGGTGAGTGAGATACATTCACCTAGTTAATGACTATACAAGCTGGGGCAGGGGGCGGGGATGGGGTCCAAATTCAAAATACAGCAAAAAACTGACAAAGAGAGCACAGTGGATTATGGTATTAAAGTGAATTTCATTTCCCACTATTAGACTTCACCCAAATAAATCTTGTCCAACCCTTGAAAACCTCTTTTTTTCATTGAAGTACGGTTGACGTACAGTATTAGTTTCAGGTGTACAACATAGTGATTCAACATTTATATACATTATGAAATGATGACCATGGCAAGTCTAGTAAACATTTCTCACCATAAAGTTATTACCATATTATTGGCTATATTCCTTATGCTGTACACTGCATCCCCATGACTTATTTATTTTAAAACTGGAAGTTTGCACCATTTAATCCCCTTCACCTATTTCACTCAACCGCCTCCCCTCTAGTGACTACCACTTTGCTCTCCATATCTATGAGTTTGTTTCTGTTTTGTTATGTTTATTCATTTTTTAGATCCCACATATAAATGAAATTGTACAGTATTTGTCTTTGTCTGACTTATTTCACTTAGCATAATATCCTCTAGGTCCTTCCACATTGTCACAAATGGCATGATTTCCATTTTGAAATATTTGGAATGGCAGAATAATATTTCATTGTATATATATACCACATCTTCTTTATCCATTCATCTATCAATGGGCACTTAGGTTGCTTCCATATCTTGGCTATTGTAACTAATTCTACAATGATCACAGGGGTGCAAATATCTTTTTGAATTAGTGGTTTCATTTTCTTTGAATGAACACCCAGAAGTAGAATTGCTGGATTGTATGGCAGTTCTATTTTTAATTTTTTGAGGAATCTCCATATTATTTTCCATAGTCTGCACCAATTTACATTCCCAGCAACAGTGTACGAGAGTTCCCTTTTCTTCACATCCTCACAAACACTTACTTCTTGTCTTTTTGATAATAGCCATTCTGACAGGTGTGAGGTGATAACTCATTGTAGTTTTGATTTGCATTTCCCTGACATTAGTGATGTTGAGCGTCTTTTCACGTGTCTGTTCAACATCTGTATGTCTTTTTTGGAAAAATGTCTATTCATGTCCTCTGCCCATTTTTAAACTGGATTTTTTGTTTGTATTCTATTAAGTTGTATGAGTTCTTTATATATTTGGGATGTTAACCCCTTATTGTATATATCATTTGCAAATATCTTCTCCCATTCAGTAGGTTGCCTTTTCGTTTTGTTGATGATTTCCTTCTCTGCGCAAAAGCTTTTTAGTTTGATGTAATTCCATTTGTTTATTTTTGCTTTTGTTGCCTTTGCCTGAGGAGACAGATCCATAAAAATATTGCTAAGACCAATGTCTAAGAGCTGACTGCCTATGTTTTCTTCTAGGAGTTTTATGGTTTCAGGTCTCACATTCATGTCTTTAATCCATTTTAAATTTATTTTTGTATATGATGTAAGTGTCTTCATTTCATTCTTTTGCATGTAGCTGTCTAGTTCTCCCAGCACCATTTGTTGAAGAGATTGTCTTTTCCCCATTGTATATTCTTGCCTCCTTTGTCATAGATTAATTGACCATACAAGCAGGGGTTTATTTCTGGGCTCTCTATTCTGTTCCATTGATCTCTGTGTCTGTTTTTGTGCCAGTACCATATTGTTTTGATCACTACAGATTTGTAGTACAGTTTGAAATCAGGGAGTGTGATGCCTCCAGCTTTGTTCTTCTTTCTCAAAATTGCTTTGGATGAAAACCTTTCTAAATACTTGAAGTCATTACATTTCCTTGACTTCAATGTAGATATTTTATTTTCAATATAGTGTAGTGTTCATTTAGCCTTGATTTAACACTTTTCCAAACTGTAGGATGACCATTTCTGGAATTGTCTTATATAATAGGGAAAGAAGCTGTGATATAGGTATCCTTAACCCCTCTTTGGTTCATTTTCTTTTGCCCTGTGCGAAAGAGAGAAAAAAAGGTTGAAAGGACTAAGGGATTTAGGATGTTTAGAAGTATTTCATTAAATAACAGAATCCATCAACCAACATGTTTCTGAGATTCATCCCTTGTTTGTATGGAGGTAAAGTCATAACCATGAATGAAAAAGCAAGTTGTTAAAGACTGTATATATGGAATATGTGTGATTCCAGTTATAAAGTTAGCAAATGTGTAAACCTACATAACATATTATTTAGGGATGCAGACATATGGGGAAATTAAAAAGAAAGGGAATGATAAGCAACTTAGGGGGCCAGGTACCTCTGAGATGAGAGAGAAGAGGATGAGATTAAGGAAGGGCATGAGGCAGGGGACTCTAAGGTGAGGGTTATATTCCATTTCTTAGGTGATGGATATTCAGGCCTTCCTTGAATTATCAATTCTTATACCATGAATATTTTATAAATATTCTCTGATAGCCACCATTACATATAATTTTTGAAACCTATAGTGTATCTTTTACCAATTTTTAATTACAAATGCCCCCAAATTAAATGAGTAGTATAACAGACACCCGTATGCCCTTCACCTACACTCAGCAATTATAAACCCTGTCATGATTTCATGGAATTCAGGTGAGTATTTTGACCAAGGCATGGACCTCTCTATACGAATGAGCTCTGTTTATACCATTTCTTCACCTGTGAGGTCCATCCGCTGACAATTCCTTGGTAATTCTGCTATTGCTATTTTTTGATAAAGTGATTCGAGGAATCTCCTAGAAGCCGCATCACAGGGAGCATCCTCTTCCATCTCCCTGGTAGCACACATCGCTGTGAATCTGATTGCCTTCCTGGCCCTGTTGTCTTTTGCGGATGCAGCCCTGTCCTGGTTTGGAAACATGTTTGATTACCCACAACTGAGTTTCGAGGTATAATTCTATTATGTTTCTCCTCCATTTTGTTTCTGCCTATCTTTGTTTAAAAATAAAATGGGTTTGTGAATTGCCTTCCCTAACTTCCTCTAGTGCACCCTTACACAATGCACGAGACCATCATGTACCCCCATCTTCCCACCTTCTTTCTCTGTCTCCTGTCACCCTTCTTCCCCCAACAATCATTCTCTCCATCCTGAGAATCCAGGTTACTTCAAATGACCCGATTCTAACCTTGACTCCTAATGGATAAAGATGGACAAGGGCATGTGAAGGGATTTCTGTGCCTACAGGAGACACAGAGGGGGTGGGAACAATCTTGTCATGAGGTTGAGGGAGAAGAATGGGAGCAAATCACTACTCTAATAAAGTGTCTATTTTTGGTTTTTGTAGATAATATGCTCCTACATCTTCATGCCCTTTTCCTTCATGATGGGAGTGGACTGGCAAGACAGCTTCATGGTTGCCAAACTCATAGGTTATAAGATATTCTTCACTGAAATTGTGGCCTATGAGCGCCTCTCAAAAATGGTGTATTTAAGGGAAGAGGCTGGACCCAAATTTGTGAATGGTGTGCAGCAGTATATATCGGTGAGTAAACATTTTGATTTTCAGTGTACTTCTTTATCACAGATGTACACTCATCAAATAGTTACTGGTGCCTCTGTGTGTCAGACCAGGCACCTGGGATATGTCAAAGAATAAAACAGACACCAAATCCCAGAGCTCACGTAGCTCATAATGATCATAGCGCCTCATAATTTTCAGTGATGTTGAATTAATCATTTTGTGTTTGTGTGTGTGTGTGGATCCTTACCACAGTGCTAATCCTTACCACTGTGATCATTTACTGCTGAGTGCCATGGATCCAAACCCAGAGTCATATGAGCTGGAATCAATCCATCAACAAACATTTATGAATGCCTTCTGCGTGCAATGTACCTAGGTACTGAGGCCACAGCATTGAACAAGTGACGAGGCCTCTGCCCTCATGGGACTCATAGTCCAATGATCATGAAGGGCTCTTCCTTTCAGCTTAAGGAATTCTATGAACTCTGGGAAACTGCCTAAATGCAACATAGTGCCTGGACATCCCAAAGAGGTAGTGAGACACAATCGCTGCGCCCCGAGTAGATGAGGGAAGAGAAGGAGCTCAGGGTCTCTGGTCTGAACCTTTGAGACAAGCACCCCATAACTATGTCAGGACTTCAGGTCAATAGCCTGCAAGGAGATGCTCATGTCTGCTTGGACTTGGCCTTGGATGGGATAAGGGAACTCAGGTGAGGCTATTACTTAGGCCATGTTTGCAGCTGAGTCTCCAACTTTTATTTTCCTAAAGAACAGAATTGTCACACGTGGAAACTCTTAGGGAAATGCTGAACATTTCTGACCACCACCATTACTCATTGAAACAATCCCTTTGGAATTAATGCCTTAGACACATATTAGGCTTTAAAAGGACAGGGGAGGGGAAGCATGCTGCCCAAGCTTCTAATTGAGACTGCCCAACTGAACAGCCCACCACTCTCCCAGCCTCCCAAGACCAAACATGCAAATTTACTCCCACGTATTGCACAGAATAACATCATACTCCAGGAAAGTGCTGATTTGTGTGTTATTGTCAGGGGCATTTGGCCCACACCTCTCATATGAACAGTGGCTCTGTAGCTCTCCTGTTCCTCCAATGTTCATTCTTCAGCTGACCACGCAGGGGGCTTGGCCAAACGTCCTCCTTGTCTGGATGCCACCACAAACCAGCTTCCCTGCCAAAAGGAAACAATAGGCTAAATTAAGTGAGATGTCTTTCATCCCCAACTGCCAGTTGCCAGGAGAAAATAGTTTTGTTAATGAGCAAAGCAAGCTCACAGTTCTGGCAGTGCTGAGCAGGTTTGTGAGCAGGTTATTAAGAGGATAGAGACAGGACAGTGGAGCTAATTCGGGTTGGGGGCGAGCCCAACTAGGCGCAGGAGCTCAGAGGATGTTTAGGAATATGAGCTTAATGGCTTCTGTTATTGTTGAGTCTCAATGGGAAAAGCATTTTGTTTTTCCCAATTTCTCATCTAATCAACAAAATCGGGATGAGTTCCTGCAATTTCTGTTTACCACCAGGAATAGGTGGGGGTGTCCCAACAGTCTCCTGGAAAAGGTACCACATGACTGTAGTGTAAGATCTGGGTCCATGAGGCAAAAACCCAGTGTTACCCATTGAATTATGCCCACTGCTGACCTCCATCTAAGGTAAGAGGTCAGAAGGTGTATGTGGCACTTGATTACTCCAGTTTTTCTTTCTTAAAAGATAATAGTTCGCATGTTTTTTTCCTTGTTTGTTTACATGTAATACATTTCATGGTGCAGAATTCAAAAGGTACAAAAAGGAGTAGAGGGAAAAGTGAGTCACCCTCCCTATTTCCCTGCGACTTGCCTCCTCTCCCTGTACCATATTATGCTCACTGTTCTTAGCCTTGTTCCTTGCCCTTGATAAGATATCGTGAATGCCTTTCCCCCAGTGTCTGTAACATAGTATTCTATTGTATGGGCACACCATAATTTATTGTAACCAGTGCCTCGCTGATGAACACTCTTACCAGTATTTTACTGTTGGAGGTACTACAATGCCTGTCCTTGTACATATGGCATCTTTTCTCATGGGCAAGGAGAGCTGTAGGATGTCTTATTAATTTCCTAGTGCAGTTCTTTCCATCACGTAATCTTGCACATTTATGGGCAAAGACAAAGGGGAATCATCCCAGCCTCCTTTTCCTCTTATTATAAAACCCTGCGTGGCCACATCTGTGTGCCCTCCTCCACAGATGCCCAGAAAGGAGAAAGAGGAGTCTCTAGTGCTTTATGCCATCTCCCCACCATGGTCTCTTAATAAGCTTGCCTGTTTTTGAAGCAAATAGAACTAAATGAAAAGCACTAGACAGAGCAGGGGATGAGGATGAGCTTTTTCAGAAACAGTGGACTGCTCAAATACTTGAAATATTTCTTCCCTGTCTGCTACATGCACGCTGAATGAAAACATCAACAAAGGAGCTCTCAGAAACCATGAAAGCTCTCAGAAGATGGGCCTTATCAAGAAAAACTTACCAGGACCACTTGAGTCTTGAGTGTGAGCTTTAAAACGTCCAGTTAGTGAAAGAAAAGGCACCACCAGTATTGAATGTAGCATTGGCCTGGTTTGTTCTTTGAAGCAAATCATAGGTTTTTCAGGATTTGGGGGAAAAAAAATTACTGCCTCAATTGTGTGGATGCTTTTGCCAGATTGGCTGTGCCTCTGGTGAACAGTGAAGTGCAGTGGATCTTCCAGGCCTCCTGTAGTCAGTCCCTCAACCTGAGAAAGAACTGTCTGGCCTGAGCAGCACCTCTTGAGTTCAGAATAGAGGTAGAGGGCCACGCTCACACTTCGACGAATTCACTTTCCATCTTCTCATGGCCCTGTGAGAGCACAGTCCATTCTCCCACTTCCAAGCGGGCACCTAACATTCCTATGGGAGGGTCAGAGCTGAGGAACAAAGAAAGGCAAACGCACACCACGGCCAGACTGAAAGGGCTCCTGTGATTTCTGTAGCTTTCTTTTTCCTAATGTAATTCCTTTTATATTATATCATTTTTATTGAAGCATAATTTACATACAAAAAAGGCCCATTTTTGGTGTATATGTGAGTTTTGACAAATGTGTCACCTGTGTAAGCATGACAACAATCAAGATATAGAACATTTCCATCACACCTAGAAAATCTTTCTCATGGCCAGTTGTAGTCAACAGCCCCCCACCCCCACTCTGACCCCCACCCAGGCAGCCAATGATCTTTCTTTCATGATAGATTACTTTTTCTTATTCTAGAATTTCTAGTTCTAGAGTCTAGTAAATGGATTCACTTAGCATTCATGTTCTTGCATGTAGTAGTATTCTATTTTATGGAAATCCAGAATTTGTTTACCCATTTGCCTGTTGAAGGACATGTGGGTTGTTTCCAACTTGGGACTATTAGGAATAAAGCTTCTATAAATATTCATGTACAGTCCTCTTGGGGGCATATATGTTTATTTCTCCTGGGAAAATTCCTAGGAGTAGGATTGCCTGGTCCTACAGGCAGGGGATGTTAACTTGATAAGAAACTGTCAAGTGTGTTTGTATTTTACAAACGGGCTGAGTCAGTTTACATTCTCACCAACAATGTACAAGAGTTCTAGTTGCTCCACGTCCTCACCCACACTTAGTGTTGTCCATGTTTTTAGCCCTTTTAGTGGATGTGTAGTGATATCTCATTGTGTTAACTTGCATTTCCCCAGTGACCAGCACTGTCGAACATCTTCTCGTGTGCTTATTGGCCATTTTCATGTCTTTTGTGAAATCCCTTTATTCATTTATTAGGTGCTTGTCTTCTTATTATTGAGTTATAACAGTTCCTTACACTTTCTGAATAAGTCCTTTGTCAAATAAATGTAATGTGACTATTTTCTGGGACCAATTTTGTGTCTTCAGCAGCTGGTCCTGTGCCTGGCACATTATAGCAGGCTGCCAGGTCACATTGAATAGTAAAAGTTCTCATTCAGCAGAAAGTAACATTTGTAGAGGCCAAGACTACCAATTCCACTGCCTTTGTAGAGAGTCTCTGAATCCACACAGCCCCTTTCTCTCCACCGAAATTCAAGGGGAGATGGAAAAAAGAGTCTAGGAAGCAACAGGTGTTTGACACCATGCACTGTACACTTATTTGGCAGTATCAATCCCCTAGTCAGAATAGGAAGCCTGGTTAAGACATAAGATTTACTAAGCTGAGTCACACCTTGTATGCATCTGTGTGTTTATGCTTATTTACAGATTCGTTCTGAGACAATTGCCACTTACGCTCTCTGTGACTTTGCCAATATCGTTTCCCTAGGAATAGTGATCGGCGCACTCAGTAAGTGAAAAGAATATTCTTCAACAACAGATGTGATGTAAACATGCTTCAGATCTCCACGTTGCTCTGTGACATTATTCATGTCAGGAAAAGAAGGCCCTGCAATAGCAATAAATCCTTTGGGGTCTATTTTTTATCCTTTTCTGCAATATAGTTTCCCTATGTAGACCCAAGCTAACATCAGGAAGAATTTGCCCAAGTGTACAGGTGCTTCTCCAGCCAGGGGTGACACATAGGTTCCATTTTGCATGCCAGTTCCAATATATGTATAATGGCCACCTGGAGAAGGATTCTGAGGTCCAGTGGAAGTGGGAAAATGCTGTGATTTGTTGGTGATGTCTGTCATGGGCACAGAAGTGGATGGTTACAGATGAGTTGCAGATGTTTGGGATCCTCCCTTGTGATGCATTTGCCTTGCCCAGCCCTCAACATGCTGTGTGAGCCCTTTGGATGAAACTTAGGACTTGTTTCTTCTGTAGAGAATGGAAGCCTCTGGGCCTTTCAGTGTGGACAAACTTCTTTTCCTTCCACACCAGAGAACTTCTCTGGATGTGGAGCTCATTACTAACCTCTTGAATCTTGAATTTCCCAGCTAAGTTTTAAGAAAAGGAAAAGTCAGCTGATCTGAGACTCCAGCCCCAGAACAATTCTCAGAGGCTGGGAATTTGGAATCTAATCAATAAGCCTCCACATTAACCTCTCTTACTTGCTTCCACGTATCCCAGCACCCATGGCTCCTTCCAGAAAGCATGACATCGCCTCAGGGGCAGTGAGAGCTCTGATTGCAGGGACCATCGCCAGCTTCATGACAGCCTGCATCGCAGGTACTGCTTCCGGTCTTTGTGTCCTGTCTCCCTGTGCCTGCAGCTTTCAGGGGGGCAGTGCCTCCAACCCGCATATCCAGCATGTGCTGTGCAGAGAGCTGAGAGGCAGAGCCGCGGTTAAGTATATTGTGAAGTGAAATGTGTGGAGCGTGGTGGAGAAGCTAAGAACAGAAGGAGAGTTCAGTGACTTCGTTAGTTAATAAAATCAGTGGCCCTCTGTTCCACTTCTAGGCATACTCTCCAGCACTCCTGTAGACACCAACTGCCATCACATTCTAGAGAATGCCTTCAGCTCCAGCTCACCTAAAAACACAACTGATGTAGTGTCTTGTTGCCAGAGTCTATTGAGCAGGTATTGTGTTCTTGATTATAACTTCTTTCTATCAGTTATTAATTAAAAATTAGACCTAAAGACCCCTTCCACTTGTTTTTATAACTTCATAACTCTTACTTTATTTAAATATAAGAACGTGTATGGCAATTCTAACCACCTTTCATTTTGACTTTTCTCAGCTAAGACTAGGAACCATAACTATCTAGTGCCGCTCAAGCATTTCATATGCCCCCACTGTGTATTATGCACTTGGTATGAATTAATTCACTCACTTACACCTTGCAAACACTGTGTAAGTTAGGCACTGTTGCTTTTTTAAGCATTGTGTAAAACCAGGACTTGGGGAGGCTGTGTCACTGACCCAAGCGAACTGAGTGCAAGCACAATCAAGATAGAAAGACCCAAGAAAATTTGGGTCTTTCTGCCCACAGAGCCCATCCCCTTAACTAGTACTGTAGTATTTTAGTACTGGTTACTAGGTGCTGCCTCCCTTTCAAGGACATCAAGCAATGCAGGCAACGTGGTGATGGTGAGGGGCTGTGCTGCATGAGGGGCTGCCAGTGACCCATACCAGCCACCCCCACCCTGTACAGTTTCTATCTGCAAAATCACTATCCCCACCCCATCTGCCCTTCTTAACGTGCAAGTGTTTTATGAGGATTAATTCTACCCCTTCTTTGTTTATTCGAGAGGAAATAGGGGGAGTCCTTGAGGCCAAACAGGATTTGAGAGTCAAAACTAATTCTTTGGTACTTCTGTCCTTAACCCACCCTAACCTGAACGTGAGGGGGGATATCATCTCCCAGTCCTATTCTATTTTTAATGTGTCATCTTCTGCGCATCTACTGTTTCCATCTTCTAAGGCTCAGCTAACTGTTTGATTCCACTTTCTACCAGCACTGTTGCCAAGGGTCCCGGGGAGGTCATCCCAGGAGAGGACCACAGCCTGTATTCTTTGAAGAACTGCTGTGAATTGTTGATTTCACCAGCATTGAACTGCAGTTGGATCCCTAATTAATTTTGAGTTCAGCCAGTTCTCCAACAGAACTCTAAGTACAGACACTGAACCTTCTGTTTTGGTGAGAAAAAGAAAAACTATTCTCCACAGATTGATACTTCCACCATGGAATCAGCTTTAACTGGAAAGAAGAAAATCAGGAATGAACGCTTCAGATCTAGAGCATCTTCCTCCTCTCCTCACCCCCTTCCCCACTGAGAACTACTATGGTGTCCCAAAATGAGGTGGTATCTCCAGTTCCAAAAATGTTTTCTGACCTTAGAATTTCAGAACATTTAACCAGAACACAAGTATAAATGATGGCTCACAACAACTGGGCTATGACTCAGCTGTACTCAGTGTGAGTCTCTAAGTAGTCCAGAGTGACTTGTTTTAAAAATGGCTCAGGTGCATTCACCCTGGCTGACCTGAAATAACCTCAACTTGAATCTCACATGGAGGAGGACCAATCACATATCACCCACTCATTCCCTGCCCTGAGGAAGTCCTGCAGAAATCAGGAGCCCTTCAGGAGAGCACCTAGACCATTCCAAAGCTAGGTTTTAAGTCCTTTGTGCTTAGTTTACCAGTCAGCTTAAGCTGAAGTATGCTGCAGTAACAAAAAATTCAAAAATCTTGGAGGCTTACAAGTTTATTTTTCACTCATATTATGTGTTTACTGAGGGTCAATTTTGGCCATACTCCATTTGTCTTCATTTCCAAGCTAAAGGGCCAGTCCTGATGTGGGGCACATTGGTCTTATGGGAGAAGGAAAAGAAAGGTGGGGACCACACGATGGCTCTTAAAACTTCTGCTTGCAAGTGACACCCTTCACTTCCACTACACTCTGTTATCCAAAGCTAGTCATGTGACAAGGGTGAGTCAATGGCCATAGATGATTTATGTTGTCAGAGGGATAGTGAATGTTTTGAAGAAATAATATGATATGCCACATGAGTACATAATATCCATATCTCCCTTCAAGAAGTCAGCCTGTTATAGGGCATAACTGTAAGCCTATTCGTGTGCAAATTTGGTTATGTTCCTGGTGACAAGACTGGAAAATGGTGCAACTCTTTAGTCAAAAAATCACATAAGGACCATTTGAAGAATAAAATAAGTCCTGGTTGAGATCTGAAAACCTTCCATTGATACTTCCAGAAGAGCATCAGCATCAAACTTCCTTAATGGATATCAAACAAAGACCTTAATGGGTTCTGAGACTTAATGTGTCTCAGAAGAAAATTCTAGACACTATGGTGGGGTGCTCTTTAATGAAACGCTCATCATCAATACCCTTAAAAGCGTAAAGACCGGATTTTGTGAGAAAACACAAACAGTAATGACTGGATTAAGAGGTGATTCATACAAAAGAAAGCATGTGAAAAAGGTTTTGGAATAACTTAAGTAATTTATATGTGTTTGTTTTTGTTCATGCACAAGAGTAATTTTTTTAAATCCATGTGTGAATAGTTGATTTTTTTTTTTTTTGATGATGGTAGTGGTGAAGGAGGGAGCTAAATGCCCAAAGAACTCTTAATCTCTGAAGTACAATATACTAGGATATTTCTAATTATTGATCATTTGTATCAAATTTTTCTTGGAACTCAATGTGTCCTTTCAGTATTTAGACTTTATTTTAGGAAAATATATTCACATGTCTTTTCCCTTTGTTCTCAGTGTTCTGGTATCAGCCTTCATAAAAGCCTATGGCATAGTGTGTCAGGGATGCCAATTCATATATTGGTTCTCCTTTGTCTGCTATTGCTATTATTTTTCTAACTCTTTTTTTTCTCCTTTTAATTCTTTGCATTTTTCTATTTCGTTTTATTCCTAAGAGTCTTTTTCTGAGAGAATCTCTTTGCTGTTTCTAGTGTGCCTCTCTGGCCAACTAATTTTCAAATTCTGTCTGTTGCCATTACTATTCCTTGGATGTTTGTAACTCTTCTCTGAGTTCTTTTGTTTTTATTTCAAGGGAAACTTAATTGCTGCCCTTCTTTTACTATTTTCTTCTTTGTCATTAAAAAGTAATATCCATTTGTAAAAAAAGGTGATATTACACACACACACATATCTTTCTCCCTACCTTGTTCACCTCAGCTCTCTTTCTAGTACCACACAGCACTGAGATTATTGTTAATTAGCACATGCACCTTTCTCCAAACGTATATAAGAATGTTGGGAATTTTTTGTTTCTACAAAAATAGAATGAGCCTCTTTACATATCACCTTCAACTTCTTTTCATTTGGCAGTACACTTTGGAAAGTCCTACAGGTCCTTATATATACTTCCAGCTCTATCCTTCTCTTCCTCTGTGTGTGTGTGTGTGTGTGTGTGTGTGTACAATTCTACATAAATGAGGTACTATACATGCTGGGGATGGGAGAGAGTTAGACATTTTATTTTCTTTCTACTTGCTTCCCTCTTCCTCTCTCCTGCCCCTGGCCCACCACACACAAGTAAGCCAGGTTAAATAACTTGATGGTTTTTAACATCACTGTAATTTTTTTCTGTACTTTTTCATGTTCAAGTCTTATTTTACAAACGTATCCTTCTATTGATGATTGGGATGGTAATTTTGCAATATAGATCTTCCTCTACTTACAATGGGGTTACTTCCTTATATACCCATCGTAAGTTGAAAATATTGTAAGTGAAAAATGCATTTAATACAGCTAACCTACTAAACATTATCACCGGCCAGCCTACCTTAAACATGCTCAGAACACTTACATTAGCCTACAGCTAGGAAAAATCATCTAATATAAAGCCTATTTTATAATAAAGAGTTGAATATCTCATGTAATTTGTTGAATACTGTTCTGAAAGTGAAAAAAAGAATGGTTTCTGGGTACAGAACAGTTTAAGTGTATCAGTTGTTTGCCCTCATGATCGCCAGCAAACTCGATTCTTTTCAAAGGTTTCATAATAGCCCCTGAGGTATTATGTGTATGTATGAGACATTCCTCTATGGACAAGCATTCACTTTGTTTCCAGTTTGTTTTTGTTTTGTTTTTTGGCTACTTTGAACAGTGTTTGCCCGTTTACTTTACATACTGCTGTTTTATTTTCTTTAGCAGTGCTGTCTGAATGAAATACAGTGCAAGTTGCATGTAATTTAAAATTTTCTAGTAGCCATATTAAAAACGTACAAACTGGTAAAGTTAATTTTAACAATATATTTAACCCAATATATCCGAGATATTATTTCAATGAGATATTTTACATTTTATTTATTTAGTCTTTAAAATCTAACGTATATTTTATACTTAGAGCATATCTTGAGACACTAAGTTTTCATTGGCAATACTTGATCTGTACTCAGATTTCATAAAATTTACAAGTTGAAAAGTAAATTTACATACCCAGGTTGTTCCAAACACACTTAAAAGTTTTCCAATGGAAACTTCCATTTCCAACTGAAATGAGTATCATGTTTAAATTAAAATTTTAGGTCCTCAGTTCCATATATGAAACAGTTCCATATTTCAAGTTTTAGTGGCTACCATATTGGATAGTGAAATTCTATAGTATGATTTCCTAGGTGAAGTATGTGTATATATTTGGTATTAATATATGTAGCCAGATTGCTTCTTAGAAAAATATGTTCTCTTAATTTTCATCTGCTTTGTGGTATAAACTTTCTGATGTGTTTTCTTCATCCACCTCTGTATGTGTGATATTCTTAGTGCAACATGTACACGTAATTCCCACGCTGATTTCTTTTTTTAATATTGTCCATCCTTGAACTGAGGAGGGGGTTACTATTCCTGAGAAAAGACAGTAAGGGCAAGGACCAGGTAAATGAGCTGGTGAGCACTGTGGGCTTGTTGCCTCCAAAACCTTCTCAATCCCCTGTGAATGTGCTGAGTGGCTCTGGGCTGGCTAGAAGTGTCCCTCCTCCCAGCGAAACCACTTGATGGAGGTTTTTGGTGCGTGGTGATGTCTTCACTCTTCTTTAGCCGACAGAGAAGGTGGAGGGCTGTTTGATCCCCACAGTTTATCCTCCATCCCCCCACCCATAGTCTTCTAGGACGGCAAAGATGGGATGTCCATGTGTTTCCTGTGTGTTTGCTCGGTTGTCTGAGGTCACTGAGGGCTGACAGCATGTTGCCATCTGTCTATGCACCCTAACCATGTTTCAAGCCAGGGCTGTGATGTCTATTTTGAAGAATTCTGTACCAAGCCAGAAACTATGGTTGTAAACAAATTCTCTCATCCTGCAGAGGCCTTAGGGTCTCAGCCAAGAATAGATTGGAATCATGGGATATGGAGAATTTTCTTTGATTTTTTTTCCATTGGTAAAATCAGCACATCTACACAGTTAGACCTGAGTGAGAAGGTCTCTGTTAAGTACAGAGATTACTAACAAGCATTCAGTTTGCAAATGCTTCCAATTAATTACTTTATATTTCTGTAGTTTAATTAGCCTGGTAGGCCACTGTGAAGAGTTTAAGACGTGCACTTGCCCAGTGAGGCTGACTTCCAATTACAGAATGGTTCCAAAATCAGGTATGCGAATAAGGGAGGTGTTGAAGGACACAGTGTGCCAGGAAGGATTAAACTCCCCTGAGTGTACTGGAGCAGGGGAAGGGGTGACAATCCTTCACATTAAAACAGGCGGGAGCCCAGAACCTAAGGAAGAAATGTCTGGTACAGGGGCACCATATGGTGGTAATGAACCATATGGTCCTGAGAAAAGCTACTTTTTACAACTGTTACTTAATAAAAAAAATTTAATTACTTTGTTTTAAACTAAAGGAAGAAGAAAAGTATACACTCACCCATTATTTCTCTGGCTCTAAAGACAGCACAAGCATATGATAATAATTATACTTTACATTACAAAGGCAATGTGACTGCCCCTGGATGTAGAGTGAGTGCTTTCAACCCTGGTCATTAGTGGGCTACTTGGCAATTTCATTTCAAGAGACTCTAGAAAGTAAACAAAGAATCTGCACCAAGCCAGCCCTCTTACCCATTATGCCTTTTGCAAAATGTGAAGACAGTGACTGATATCAGAGATCAGCCTGTAGCCAAAGAACAGAGAAAAGCACTCAAAGGACAACCTTGAAATTGGGTCCTCTGGCAACTGACAAGCAACCCCTTTACCATGAGAAACTAGGGTTAGGGAAAAATGTTAACATGTAGAATCATCCCTACATCATCCATTCACTGGGCATGCTTCTGGTAATATTCAAGAAATAAGAGGATGGGGCCGGCCCCATGGCTTAGCGGTTAAGTGCGCGCGCTCCGCTGCTGGCGGCCCGGGTTCGGATCCCGGGCGCACACCGATGCACCGCTTCTCCAGCCATGCTGAGGCCGCGTCCCACATACAGCAACTAGAAGGATGTGCAGCTATGACATACAACTATCTACTGGGGCTTGGGGGGGAAAATAAATAAATAAATAAAAATTATTAAAAAAAAAAAAAATAAGACGATGGTAGAACCCGAGGTCATTCAGAAATGCTTCAACTCCTCTCACCCCCAGCCATGTAGAGCCACCAAACCCATGGGTAAAAGCAGAGCTAAGTCAGTATTCCCTGGTCTACTCTAAATCCCTCCAGGTGCAGAGTGCCTGCCTCATTCCATAGTTGTTTGTCCATATGTCTGTCAGACCACTAGCCTACTAATTCCTATGTATCTCCAATATCTAGAATCTGGCATCCAGTAGACATTCGGCAAATGTTTGTTCAATGAATGAATGAGTGAATACTGCAAAATGGCCAGCCTTCATATAAGCAGGAACAGTTACTTGGTTCACTTTTAAAAACTTTTTAAAAATGTCATCTAAAATGCATACTCATAATAAAAATTGCAAATGATATGCAAATGTATAATTGAGAAATTGGAAATTTCCTACCTCCTCAATCTCATTCCCCATAGTTGGCCACAGTTAACACTTTGGTGTACTATTATTTTTTCTCTACATATTATAAACAATACAATGAGTTACCACTATCAAACTGGAGTGAATGAATCTTCTTTTAAGCCCAATGCCTCAACCACTTTCACCTTGCATTTCTTGGCAACCTCAGGCACATGATTTTGCTTGGCTTACAACACTAACTGTGTCATACGATGATCAGCAAACACAGTTCAGGAGACTGGCTTTCCTGATCATCTACAAAGCCAGCCTGCAATTCAGTAGTATTGTCTACACTGAAGCAAAATGGAATCATTAAAAGCATCCCAATACTCAACATAAATAGGTGTATTTTAAATAACCAGATTCTTTCTGCTTATATGAGCAATTGTTCTTCTATCACATTTGGAGAAGCTCTTAATAGGAAATGAAAAACAACAAGCTGGTTGCTCCTTCTGGCAGGTGTGGAAGTATAATTCAGCAGCTACGAGTCCACCTCTGGAGCTGAACTGTTAGTGTTCAAATCCTCGCCCCAAACACTGGCTCCATTACCTTAGATATTTATGTAAACTCTCTGTGCTTTGGTTTCCCCATCTGTAAAATGCAAATAAACATCTCCCCTCCCATATTTTTGTGAGAATTAAATAAGTTACATCAGCTACAGCACTTAGAAGACTGCCTCACAAAGAAAAGCTATAAAATACACTCTTTGTTAAGGATGCTCACTGATCTGGGGAGAAGAATAGATGGACTCAGTGAGAATGTCAACAAAGAAATGGAAGATATAAAAAAGAACCAATCAGAAATGAAGAATACAATACTGGAAATGAAAAACTCATTA